>RAHM01000234.1:0-99897 GCA_003713295.1 Parotia lawesii | reverse complement strand
CGGAGGGAGGAGGCCAGGAAACACTGCCCCACCTGGTTTCAACAGCTCATGAGGATGGTAATAGAATACACTGCAACCCATGACACTGTTTCACAGAACAGGTATCATTCTCCTACTTCCTCGGAGTTTCCTTCCCGGTATCCCTTATGTTGAAAAGAAGATGAAGCATCCAGTCAGGGTCTGAGCTATTTATTTTTGACACTGTATAGCAGTTTTATGAAACAACTTCAGGGACATTTCTTTTCAGATTGATGCCAGAAGTAAGTTAACCCAAATATAAACAGGATCAATATAATTTTATAGGATATGAATTACCATACACAGACATAATATTTATGTTCATTTGAGCAGAAGCAGATTGCAATTTGGATTTATACAGCATCCTTCATATTGAAGATATCTTAGAGCAATTTACAATCTAAATTATACATTAGCAAGGCACAGAGTATGAAAGTAAATATGTGCTCAGCAAAAGCTCACATATATATGTAGAGATTTTTATTGARGAAAAGATGTTGGACCTCTATACATTTTCAAACATGCCACAAATTGAACAACACAAATGATCAATCACTAGATTTATAAAAAAATTCATTAATTAATTGAACTACRTAGATATTGCCAGAGCTTAAACTTCCAGACATTTCACAAACTAAGACCTTACAGAAATATGTGGTTCTGTGAGCAGTCACTGAACTGCAGAGGCTTTACTGTGTTAACACAGTCTTGTACAGATAGTCCTTTAGGGGCTGACCTTTCTCCTAACAGTAATCTTACTTAGTTCATTGAATGATCCATATCCTAGTGGGACTTCAGTGAGCTTTGAAAGCTGAACCTTTGTTTGGAATTCATACATCATATTTTCCAAGAAACAGCTGCTCCTTAGAAAAAAACTAAATTCTGACAAGTTTTGCATGGCTCTAAGGACTTTAATTTGTCTCTACATTGGCTGTTTGGCCACTATTTGTAAACTTTTTTTTATTTCTTGCATGCATTCATATTTTTTCATTGTTTTCAGGCTGCCCATATCTCTTCTGTATTATTTCCCAGGCAGCAGTTAATATTATTGCTAGACTATGGGTTAGAAATCTTAGAAGAATATTCATAAAAGTTCCTGCCCTAAGCCAATATCAGCATGCTTCTGAGAATGCTTCTGAACTTCAGATATTCACAGTCTGCCTTGAAGAGATTTTTCTGTGGCATTTGTAAAGTTTCCAAGTCTTAGTACATTTGAAAATATGAACCAATAAAATTTGAAGTATTCCTTGAGACCTCTCATGTAACGTCACCTTTTTCCCCTCTCATGCTTCAGCAGAAACTCCAGCAGTTCTTTTCCATGTGAAAATCCAGGGACGGACTTTGAGTGAGATAAAGAGAAGCTGAGGTACTGGTCTCTGCTTTCTTATAATTTTGCTATTAGACCTGAGGACAGCCCATCTTTTTTGACAACCTTCTCTTTTACTGTTTATAGCCCAGATTTTGAGTTCATGGATGTCTTGAACTCAGTCAGTATTTAACAAAGATCAGAACAAAGTGGCCTTTTCTTTCCTTTTAATTTATCCCTATTGCCTTCTGACAAGTTGTTCTTTGTGAATAAGCTCCCAGCTGTCCAATGGCACCAATTCTCACTAGACCTACGTCTATCCAGATGTGTCCCTCGTGTAAAACAGGCATTTTTTTCTTGACAGTGAGCATTTTCAAGACAGCAATGGCAAGTGTACGTAGTCACAGTGCCAGATGGCTTTTGCATACTGCCTAATTTCAGTTCCATAATGCTCAAATTGTAATTGTACATTTCACATTCATTACTGCTTCCCTCTACATATAATGTATTTAAGTGGATTCTGACATAGGAATACATTTATGAGGGATGGTAAACCCTGTCGTATAACTGCCACCTCCATTTTCTGGTCCAGAAATAATAATGTCATCTCCATGAAATATCTTCATCATTTGCTTAGAAATTCTGCTTAGTCAGGTATTTTGGGGACTTTGGTGCACAATTAAGTCTCATATTATTAATGTTATTGTGATGCATTTGACCAAAATTCTCMGAGAAAATTTAAAAAAAAAGTCACTGAGACATAATTGGATGAGATAGAATCATTTCCTCAAATGATTCTTTTCAACAAAAGAAAACTTTTGTTGAAAACTCACCATGGTATATGTGTACTTATTTAAAAAAACTCCTGTAAATTACTGATTTAGTAATTGAGATTTACTATTGATGACAAAGAATAATCTCTTTCCAGGTATCATGATATCAGACTGTACTTGAATGCATTTTTTTGAAACATACTTATTTTGGTCACAAAAACCCATTATTTTGATCATGGACAGATCGGTGACAAAGACAGATTATTGTAAGTGAGCATTTATGACAGTATCCTTTAGAATGTGTTCAGGATTTGCAGATAAATTACATCTCAGATTATATCACTGTCCCCTTCTTGTAGAAAAATTAACTCCGCTGACAGGAAATATCCTGTYGCATATACTAAGTTGTGACTTTAATTAGGTGTGAAAGAATAATAAATTAAACATATCTCTGTGCCCGATATCTGATAAGCATATAGCATGGACACTAATTAAAGTTTCAACAGTTTGGTTAAGAATATATTGCTTCTGTTGATTAGGCAGACCTGGCAAAGGGGTATTAGGGATGGCAGTAGCCATCTCACCTCAGCACTATGCATATATACTTCCAAGAGATTTTATAGATACATATTTATTGTACGTTCTATCTAGAAGTTAGAGAAGTGGTATTGACAATAATAACAAGGTAATATTAGTAAAGCAGACCTCATGTTTAGAGATGTTTACAAATAATAATGATTAGCATTCTAGTCTTTGTTATTTTTATTGCAATCAAAAAAATTAAAGAGTAGCATCATCAATCCACTGCTCTGGATATCATGGTCATTGAAAATAACTGCAAAGAATATTTCATATCTCTATCCAAACACATCCTCTGGAAAAACCTTAAAATATTATCAGTTACAATGTGGAGAGAAAGGATTCAAAACAAAAGTGTAAAGTGCTCTCACAAAATTCTCTTGATAGCAGTTCTGCAACTGAGAACTCTGCTCAAATATGTCAGCTATTTCAGCTGTTATATAACAAGATCTTTGAAGCAGGTTTTAGAATAGTTAAAAATGCCTATTTTTAAACAAGTAAATTCAAACCCAGTGTGGCAAATTAGCAGCCTAGTGAAACATGTTTGTAATTAAGTGTTCATGTTTATTTTCAATTCATATTTATACATTTTTACAACACATTTATACATCTGCATTCTTGCTTTTATGTAYGTTTATATCTATACAGGGAAGATATTAAATTTCAGAGGAACAAAACTAAAATAAGATTATAATTTTCAAAATAAGAACTCTGCATCTAAGAGAAAATGGAGATGAAGTGTGTTCTGAATTCCTATGGACTGAAATATTGAAATTAAATAACKCAGTATTTCTTGGAAGAAGAGCTGCATTGTGAAAAAATAATTGTTTGTCTCAGAGTTCTCTAAATAAGGAAAACTGTTAATGACTGAATAATACATTCAATCTGCCTGAAAAAAATTCTGACCCGTTTAGTCTTTTGTGGCACTGAACAATTGCTATGGAAACTTGGGTTTTCTTTTCAGTATTTTGTACTATTCACACAAACACAACATGATTTCAGCAATTAGGAGGTTGGAACAATTTTTTTTTCTAGTACAGGACAGGGCAATTTAAAGGATAAGTATACCAGTATATTAAACAATGATTTTTTGGTGGTCTAAAGAATGTGAAATCTTTACCAGATTTACTCTAGCTGAATGTTAAAGATTATAAGTCCAACTATCACATGTATTTGCTTTCTTCATAAAAAAAGAACTGGGAATGATATAAGAATATTTCGTATGTCTGTTACCTGAAATTTGGTATTTTTTAAAAAAGAATATATATCTAATTAGGCCTTGACACTATGTAAGATCAGCAGTAGTGAAAATGTCCTTGTATTACCAACACTGATTTCATCACAAATTCAAAACACGGCCCCATAATAGCTACTGTGAATAAAACTATTTCTATTTCACCCAAAACCAGCACAGGTACACAATAAATGATTTAGCACTAAGAGTGCTTTTGCAAAGTTTGCTGGGTTATTTAACGTTTGTTTAAGTTACAATATAGAAAGCAAACTGGTAAGAACATTGTAGTTATGCCTTTCTAAGATTGCAGTGATAAAGCCTTAGAGAACCAGTGTTAGAGGTGGAAGTTGCACAGGGTCTGGCTGGCATGGAGGTAGCTTTCCCCATAGCAGCTCTCATGAGTGCTGTGGTTTGTATTGGTAGCTGGAATGGCGTTGGTAACACCAACAGTGTTTTGGCCACTGCTGAGAGCTGCTCCCACAGCATCAGCAACATCTCCTCAACATTCCCATAACCCCAAAAGCCAGCAGTGTGGGAGTGGGCAAAAGGCTGGGAGGGGACAGAGCCAGGACAGCTGACTCCAGAGATATTGCGTATACACGAACACTGTGCTCAGCAATAAAAGCTCGGAGAAAAGAGGAGGCAGAGGGGGCATTTGTTGTTAAGGCTTTTGTCTTAGCAAGAGATCACTAAGCACACTGAGGCCCTACTTAACAAGATATTGCTGGACAATGACTACTGATGGGAAGTAGAAAACAAATCTTTTTGCTTAATCTCATGTGCTTTCACATTTGGCCTTTTTCTTTACTAAACTGCCTTTATCTCAACCCATTTTCATCTTATTTTCTCCATCTGAGTTGAGCGATTGAGGGAGCAGGTGCGTGGGTACCCAGAAGCCAGCYATGACATTGAAGTTATAATACAAACTGGAATGATTTCTTAATCTTTTACATTGTTTCACACTTTTAAAAGCCATCAGATGAAGAATGGATGACACTCAATCCTGCTTCAAAGCAACTGAACATGACTGAAAAAGTAATATATTTTATTTTAGTATTTTGAGATAACACTGCCTTTCTTAGTGATGGCAGAGAAGAAAAATTAAAGAGATTTTTAGTTCTAAACTTTGTGTTTTATGATTTGCCCACATAGACTTGATACAAAAGTCCAAATAATTAAGGCACTGTAAGTCATATATTTACAATGCATTCTATTTCAAAGCTTAATTGAGTTACTGGTGTGAGGCACTGAGAGTTTCAGAACTTCACATCACTTCAAAGTAATATTTTCATTTTTTTTTCTGACGTTCTCATGAAGATTTTCAAAGTTCTATTAAAGATATTCATTTTAGTGTGCTTTGTAGGGATACATTTTAAAACAATAACACACATTCASTGCTCTTGAATGCATCTTTGGGGACATATTAAAAATATCTAATTATTTTTCTGTCTGAGAACAAGAGGTTTTTTCTACTTCAGTATTATATAAACATTATTTTTCTACCTGTGTTGTAGGTTCTGAGATAATAAGCCAATATTTTACAAAACTACGAAAAAAAATTATCAAATGACAGTTTTAATGTACATTATAGTCAATGGGAAGGTTGCCTTCTGATTTCAATGTGGTTTGAAGTCTTGAGTTTCAAAGGTATTTTCACATTTAGTGAATAAATTTTTAAAGGAAAAAGTTTGCGATTTCAGAGACTTTCAGGTGATTAAGAGTATTGAACTATRTTCTTATTCCGAGAGTATTTATGGGGAATCGTTTCCATTGACCCAAGTTAGGAGTCTAAACTTAGGTCCTGTCTGAAACTGACACATGCTATCCTTTTCTTTTGAAAGAGAGTTTTCTGCTGCCTAAATATCCTTCAGGGATTAATTCTCTGTGGCATCAGGGAGGAATCAGGATCATCAAAAGGAAAAGGATTGTCGACATGTATAAGTGGGATGATGGCAATGCTGAAGTAAATAGGCGTAAACTGGCTCTGAATAGCACTAAGAGACCTGATTTCACAGCATATTTTTAAATTTCTAAATTTATAAATGGCTCTGTTTTTTGCCTCTCTGGGCCCTGACTATAAAATATGTATGTATAAGTTATATATATAAGAAGATAGAGGAGATTGAGATACTAAAGGCAAGTTGGTGAACTACTTTGAAATATATAATTTCACTAGAGCTAAGACTTTTGCCAAAGTCCATTTTCCCCAGCTGAGTAAAATAAAGAACAAAGGCACAATGCATTTTAAACTTCATGTGTAGGAACTAAAATTGAACATTAAGTTATAGAACACACTATTTCTGGTAGAGATCCTTTCTCTTAATGGAGAAGTAATACATTTTTTTAAATGTAATTTCCCAAGAAAATAACATTCAAGAAATTCCATCATGAATAAAATATGTTAAAACTCATTCTTATTAGCTGTCAGATTTATTTATCTAAATGAAGTACAGTGGAAGGTGGTTGCCATAGCTACAGCAGAGCTCTGGAATAATTTTGTTTTTTCTTAATTGTTGTATATTTGTATATAAACAACCTAAGAATATCTTACATTTTTAGTGTGAGACTTTAAAGCAACAAGAAAAACTTTGAATTTGAACCTCCTGCTGACAGAAGAGTAGTCTATAAAAGGAAACATGATAAACGAAAACTTGTCACTATGGAAAGTTGTCTATAGCTGTCTGCATGAAACCATTCTTCTTTGCAATATATTGATTAAATRCCTTGCAGTATATTTACTTATTTATAATCATATCAGACTTTGGAAAGTTGAGGCACCCATATTTTTTTTCCTAGGAAAATCACATCAMATCTTATATTCTCTGAATTTCAGAGGATTAAATGGGTAGAAAGAGCAACCCTTCTTCAAAGCTTACTGTGACATATGGCATCTGACTTTTATCTAGTTAATGTCATCATTGTCCATTTGTTTAGCAGAATAATGCTACTAGAAATGCATTTTCGAATTGTTCAGTTTTATATTTTTTCTTACAATTGAATGCTGACTTTAAAATAGGTTCATCATGAAAATGACAAAGACAGTATTGAATTTTAATACATTACTTTATATCATATTTTGTGATATTGTTATTCTTGTACACATCAAGTAGCCAAGGAGATCGGTACAGTTATGCTCATTAACAGAAGAGTGAACCCACATATATTAGTATTAAGGTCAGTACTCATTTCTCAGGATTAATAGTTAATGACCTAACTTCATAACCTGGCATGGCATTGAATATCAAAATTTAATCTCATCTCTATCCTTGGAGTACAAGGAGTTCATTGTTCTAACTGCCTTCCAGTGCCTGCAATAACTTCCCATAGATCCTCTCTTTGGGCAACAATCTAACACAAGATTCTCCCACTTTATGACTTTAGTGAATATTTTCCCRGAGTAACAATGTCAGGATTTGGTCCATATTGATCTATGTGAACTGAAAAACCTCTGGTGATGCACAATCACATCTAAATATTGCTATTTCCTAAGCAACCTAGTAAAACTGAAATCTGGCTCTGGCTTTATGCACTCGCACAAACACAACCTTAAATGAGACTCTGCTTTCTAGAGTTTAAAATACTCAATTATAATCAATTTGGAAATTGGCAGACTTCCAAAAGTTGTTTGCTGCTGTATAAAACAGAACAAAATTTTTTCTTCTTTGTATTCAGGAAAAGACTTATTTAATAGTGATGGCAAACTCCTGATTCTTGCTTATTTTTGTCTCGCAGAACATCTGAACACTACCAAAAATAACATATGACTTGAAAGGATTTTATGATCTAATTTTGTATAAATTTAGACATGTACTGCACTACATTAAAATATAGGTTTTATTGTAATAGAAATTTTATACATACATACTACCAGGGTAAAAAATTTGTTTTTAAGGAGGTAAGAGTCTTTATTTCATACCTAGTGATTTTGATCTTATTGAAGAAAATTCTCTCATTATTTTATTTGCTCAAGGATTTAATCATTCATGAACTGGAAGTGCAGTTTAAAAAAATTGAAATGAGATGTTTAAACACATCTGTCTCAGATGATAATTTATAGTATTTCAGAATCGGGATGATTTGCTCTTTAATAGATCTTTTCTCTTCATGTATTCTATATTTATGACACAAATCTGATTTCATAGCACTCAAGAATAATGAGGTTAGTAAGAAATCATTTTTAAAGGTAGATGACTTTTTACCTTTTAACAATGTTTTTGAATTAATCTTACTGTTTCATATAGTTATCAAAGTAACAGCTAAAAATTATGTCAAAGGACACAAAACTATGTAAACTCAGCTTCACTAATAGGCCTACATAGACTCATTTTAGGATACATATTGGTCTTGTAATAGAGTTCATGGTTCAGCATATAGCAAAACTAAATTTACAACAACTAATGKTTTTTTTCTTCTTAAGATGTGAAATTGAGTTTATGAGTACTGTGTTCTTGTATTCCCAGTCAAGACATCTCTGTGTTATATATTTTCTATTACCTTTCTAGCCTTATTTTGTCATTTTGATTAAGTCCTTTTCTGCCTTGTAGTACAGCAGTGATAGAAGTTTCAATCAAAAAAAAAAAATCGTTATTTGACTTCTTTAGAAAGAGAAGCAAAACAACTCTCTTCCAAAGGAATGTTTCACCATTTTTACTGGCAATTGTTTGTCTTTTGTATTCTGTGGTCATATTCTCCTCATTCAGGGCTGTATCGCTTTTGTGATTAATTGTATTTTTCCTTACTTACAAGGGATTAGATCACAGCTCCATTCTGAATTCTCATTAATAATCTCAGCTATATAAACCTTGAACTTTACACTTTTACAATCTAGTTCATCCCTACTACTGCAGCTTTTAAGATAGCTTACCTCATCTTGCTATGTTTAGATGATTCAAAATTCATGCCATAAATACCCTTCATTGTACTTTCATAGTTGGATCATCATTGACATTTTCAAAATGTTTCCAGAACTGATTCTTTATGACACCACTTGCAAACATCTGTCGTGGTTTAACCCCAGCTGTTAACTAAATATCATGCAGCTGCTCAGTCCTTTCCCCTACCAATGAGTTGGRGAGGAGAATCAGGAAAGAAAAAAAATAGAACTACTGGGTTAAGATAAGAACAGTTTAATAATGGAAACAAAATTAATAATAATTAATAATAAAAATAATAATAGGGAAATAAATCCCAAGAGAAACAAGTGATGTACATTACAATTGGTAATCACCTGCTGACTTCCTCCCACTTCCCAGTAACTCCTCCCTGTTTATATACCAAGCATGATGGGTGCTTGAGAGAGTTCTCCAGCACTTTAACTCTGGCAGGCTTGATGCCATAACCTCTGTCATAGGAAGACAGTTCCAGCACTCTGAAAAAGACCAGGTTGCATATCTTTGTGTCTTACATAAATTTTTAATGTATTTTATTATTCTCAGTAGTATGTTTTGCTTGTTGAATATGTCTTTYGCCTAAAATCACTGTGGTTTTATTTTTTACCCTTTGTTCCTATTAAGGCTCAGATTCCACTTGAAATACCATGAGCATATTAATATATTGCCATGAATCAGCTAAGCTATTAAAACTAGATACCTGCATACAAGGTAACTTTAGTTTAGTTAAGAAAATGTAGATAAGCAAAGTCAGTTCTATTTGAATTTTTCATGGCATTAGGGACATTTCAGTGGAATTCACCAGCTGCATCTGATGAATTTTTTCTACTAAGGCTTTCCTGTAGACTGAATTAATTAAGTGTGTAGGAACCATTCCTGGAGTATTTTAGCAGTACTTTCCCATAAACCATAATGAATGAATCCCAAATCATCAGGTTTATGTGACTTCTTTAAGCATTACACACCCAGGTGCAGTATTTCTGGTGATGATATACTAGTACTGTAATGAAACTTTGACCCCTTAGTCCTTTCTGATAGTTTTTCTTTTCAAACCAACTACTAACAGAAATTCTAGGATTCATCTGTACCTCATTGTACTGCTTCCTTATAACCTGCTCACCAGGGGCCATATGATGGGTTAATTTACTCCTTCTTGTGTTTGAAAAAAATCTCAAGGCATTGTACTTTCCTAACTGTAAGCATTGCTTACCACGCTTTACTCTACCATGTTCTTTTCCAGAGAAAACTACTGTAATGATTTCTTGAAAGARTCAAGTACCTTAATTTAAATAACATTTTAGGAAAACGTACATTTGGTGAATAAAAAGAACAACATAATTCAGAAGTAAATGCATGATTAACAGATCATTTAGTTTCCAAGTTAACCTTTGTAAAGTTGGCACAGACTTGCACTTTCAAAACAGAGAGAACATTTTGATATGAAGCAGTAAATTCACAAAATATCATTAAAAATTTTACTACTTGAGCTGTTAAACAGATTCACAAAACAAACCATCATGGCATTGATAAGAAGGTAAAAATGTATTCAAGTGTATGTATTTGTGATCGAACAACTAAATTATTATATATTTATAAAAGTGTTGGAGATTCATATTTAATTTCCAAAATCAAAAGAAAAAAAAAGAAGAAAGAAAAGAAAATCAGATTTCTGTGTACTGAACAGATTTCTATGTCTATTTTTGAACTGAATATAGTTCAATTTTTCTTAAGTGAAAAACAGGTGCAGGAAGATCATCTACAATTACTATCATGCAATATATATCCAAGAATAAATATCCAAGAGAGACCATCAAGCACAAAATATAGGAGTTGTGTGCTGTAAAAAGTCGCACAGAATAATATTAATCAGGAAATGGACTTTGAAATAAATGCATTAAAAAAAACCAAACAAAAACCAAAAAAAGCTTTACTTTCCTTTTCTGGATAAAAATATCCACAGTTATACTATAACAGAAGAGTAGTTTGGAAATCAACTCTGTCTTAATTTCATTCTTCTGCAAAAGGATTGCCTTTGTTAATGCGGTGATGTGTTATGTTAGTCTCATTGACACCTTAGGCAATATTAGTAGAACCATATTCTTCAGCAAATTATTCCTTTTTCTAATTGACCTCACTATCACAACTTTTTGTATTAATATGTAAATTATTATTTCCTGTCTGAGTTTCAGGTTGTTACTCTTGCTCTTATCACCTTTAGTAATTTTAAATAATTCCTCCCCATCTTCTTTGTTTCCACCTATTTAATTTTTACAGGCACTTATAACCTACTAACTAATCCATTCCTCCTCTTCTTCAGTTTTTCTTTCCATCCCTCTCTCTTCTCCACCACATCTCTGTAATTCATACTAATGTTTTTGTTGTATTAATATCTTAATACCTTATTCCAACTTAGCCAGTTTTTAAAAAGGTAATACAAGTGCAAAGAACAACACTTCAAAGACATTGCAATCCTACCACATAGGATAACCATAGGTAGAAACTATTACTTTCAGAGAAGTTTTTAAAGAATGTCAATAATGGTTAAAACCAAACCTTGCTAATTCTTGCAGCCTCCCAGAGAGGGTGCAACAATCTACTGTCAGGGAGCAGCATCTTCCCTGTCCGTGAGGGAGCTGAGAGTCACACCAGCACAGGGAAGGGCAGTGCCCCCACTGTAAGGCACATTGTGTTCAAGGMAGGTGAGCAGAACAGGGCTGGTGACAGGAACAAGTCCTGCCAACAACTCAATGATCACAAGTAACGTGACAAAAAACATCTGATGTCAACCCAGAAAGTCCAACCAACAAGGCAAGAATGCAAGGGAACAATCTGGCCAGAGGTCTATTTGCAGTATGGCTCAAGCAAAACCTATGGGAACAAGACTGAGTCCATGGGCAGGGATGTGGGTGCTGGTCTGTTGAGCTTTTGATGGGATACCCTTCCTTTTCGGACAAGGGTGAAAGAGCAGAGAAGGCTGCTGTCTTGCTAAGTTCTTTATTTCATAGTCTTATAGTTTTCTGGAGGCAGAGTTCGAAGGGGTTACATGATAAGGCTAAGCAGTAACAGCAGCAGCAGGCAAACAGTAAGCAGAAAACAGCTTCTTCTTCTCTAAACTTACAGAAGTTTGGATTATATTTGTTAATTGACCAATAAAATTAACACAGATTCTAGTTTTTCTTAACTTATCCTGGTCTAATTCTAATAGTTGTAAATTTTACAGAAGTATTACATACGTATTACACAGATTTGTGCATACAGTTTCTATCACCTCTTATTGTTTATATGAACACTCTAAAAAATGTGAACAATTTAGTTCTATGTTTTGTCTAAAGTAAAGAAATTCTGTGAAAAGGTAACACTGCTGCAGTAAAAACTATGTTTAAAGTTTCTTTGCTGCAGCTTTTCAATGTTTAAAGCACTTAGCATATATTTCTACTAAAAGTTAAAAATCTATATTTTTGTTTCACTTTGGTGTGACTTCATGTATCTCAGCTTATCCAAAGGTTTTAATTCAACCCCTGTGCTTTGGCTTTCCTCTGGGCCTGGGTCCCGAGGAGCTTTCACTCCAACATCAGTCCACCTGAGGCTGTTCAGGGCCATTAGGGCCTGTCAACATGCTCATTGCTTATATTTTACAATAGCAGGTYGTTTAAAAAAAAAGGCCTTTTTCTTACTTAATATGCAGTTTCCCCATTTTTAACTTGTGCTTAGGCTTTTGTGCTTTATCTCATTRCGATTTCTTGTTTACTATTTAAACATAAAAATCCAAAATTTTCCTGTTATAGCAAAATACTTATATTTTGGAATATATTGTTTAGTGCCTTATAAACAGTCAGACAGAAAAATATGCTACTGCAAAATTACTTCAAACTTGATTGTGTGACCTCATCAACTAAGTCAGTAAATTAAGGATTTGTTTAATTTGTATTAAAGAACTAACATTGAAGATTAATTCCATTTCTGATCTTGGGATTAGAAAGAATTTTCATAGAGATTGATATATTTTCCTCTTGTTGCCAGAGCATGTGGCTATCCTGATGGATCAGTAGCTAAGCCAGGGCTCAGCTGATGGAAGTTAACTTGTACTCYATCATGCCTTTAGTACCTGTCTGAAGGGCCTATAGATACCTAAGCTTCAACTTTACGCAGAGAGAATGCTAATGGCATGATGACCTGCTGCAGAAGAAAACAGCTCTCCGTGCTTTTCAAATACCACCCAGGGATGGGAGAGGGTTTTTTGTATTTGAATATGTAACTAAGCTTTATGAAATTTTGCTTTGAAGTATGGGGTTCTTAAATAATACTATGTGTGATAAACAACTTGTAGGAAAGCACAATTTACAGCCTTACTAGACACTGGGAAAAATGGTTCTTCTTCTATATGCTTCTGTATTTAATGCCTCTTTTCTACTCCGACCAACTTTATGTATTTGTAGACTTTTTAAAGGACTATTTGCAAATTTTCTTCATAAAAATTTGTCATTCAAGTTCCCATAGAGGGAAAAGCTGTAACCGTGATCCATCTCTAATGTTGTCAAGGTTAGTTACAGCTATTTTTGGTTTTGCCATTTTATTTCATAAATAAGGCTTCACTTTTCTRACATTGTTCATTGACCTTTAATCTAAAGCTGAAACTTAAATAATGATAGTAGAGAATAAGCACTATAGCTGACATTCCACTGAGATTAATGGACACAGTTCCCATAACTACTCCTATTGCTTCATTTTTAACAGAAGCTCACAATATGCAGGTTTTCAAATTTCCATTCTGAATTTAGAAGTTAGCTGTTCAGAGAAAAATAGTAATATAAAGTTCTGCATGGAATAATTAGAATTAGAGTAACTACTCAAGTAATTKTTTGGGCAGGGACTACTGTTGTGGGGGCAGTACTGCTTGATTCTACTCAGAGTAAAAGAATACTTTTAGGTCAGAACCTTTTTCCTAACCTGTGCTAGTGCTACAGCCCTTCCAACTGAAAATACTTTATTCTATAGCTCCTGCTATGAAAAGTTCTCATTTCTTCTCTCCCACACAAACTTCTGTGAGCTGGTTAAGCAAAACAAAACTAGTTTTTTGTTTCTATTTGGAGATCTCTGTGCTTGACTGACCTGTACTGCACTTTGAAGCACCGGGTGCAAAATATTTGATAGGAACATCTGATTAACAACTGTCTTGGTACTGCTTATGTAGACACATCTTATAATATCCATCCACAAAGACTGAATTTTCTGTTCAAAACCAACAGTATTCCACTAAGCAATTTTTTCATACATTGACAGAAATAGTCAGAATTCATAAGATGTACTCAGGTAGATATTCCAAATTATCATTKTTGATTTTTTTTTTTTTTTTTTTGAGCTGGAAAGGAGTTACTATATCACAGTAAATTTTTTTCCACCTGTATTGGTAATACTAAAAAAATTTATRAAAACTCACATTAAAGTATAAAATTTACAACAATAAATATCAAAAGACTTTACACTTATTGAATGTACACAGTCGTAAGTTTCTCATTGATTTTGTCTAAGTTTGATTACTCAGGAAAGACGATGATGTGGATTTGGTCAACTGTTTATACTGTAAATATTCTTATTATTTTTGATAGTGTATAACCTTTTTGATAATATCACACACTATCTTCATAATTTAGTGTTTAGTCATAGTTTGGTTTTTTCTCATTTTTCATTGCACATATTTTTATTTTCATTACACATATAAAATAACCCTCCTTTCTGACTTCTCTCATGTCATATGTTGTTAAACAAGTTCAAAGTTCAAAAGGTATTTGAGGTTACCCAAAAGAGGTGAACTRATGGACTGCTTACTAAGAAAGAAGTTTTTCGAAATTCTAATTTTCAGGTCAGTTATATCTATTAGCATCTCCATCAAAATCCTGTTAGTTTTTCAATACTTTGAGGCATTTTGTGAACAAGAGCTAAGTCTGTGACTTCAGAGAAGGCAATGCAGCAGCTTCCTTTGAGTTGCATCTGTGCATTGCAAAGAGAGGAGAGAACTGATCAATGGGAGTAGAGGGTGGGCTCAAAGGAGGGCTCTGTTTCATCACCAGATGTCTGTTTAGCCATCTAAATTCACTGTCCTTGCCACGTCTTCTTTTGTGCTTTCAAACTGGTAGTAGGAACACCTGCCTAAATGTATAATGCTGTTCTCTATTTCCCGGTCCAAAATTTCTTTAAGCCAATTGATTTTTCTTTCATTTACTTCACTAGATGCTTCACTATAGGTTACATATTTCCAAAACCCATCTAGCTATGATAAACAAGATATGTGAGATGTAATTGAAAAGGAACTGTGGAYACTTACAGCTGCAGTAAAACATATCTGTTGTTTTCTCTCTCTCTCTCTCTCATCTTACAATAGGCACTGCACCACATTAAGCACAGGCTCTACATCTGGATGACAAAGCCAGGCATTTCACAAGAGGTGCTGAGCATCTCTGAAGTAATCCCTTATCCAGAGAAGAACACTAAAAATGGGAACAACAGAGAAAGATTGACCCTGGTAATGCTCTGATATCTGTTAAATTCTGAAATTTTAAAAGTATTATAAGAATTTGTAAAGAGATGGGTGGTAGCACTTAGAAGAGTCTCTTTCAATGTGCAATGATATTTGGATAATTTATGATAAGACAGGCCAATAGATAATCTAGGGGAGCTTATTACATGTGCATTTTGTTCTGGTTTTGGTACAAGGTTTTTCTATCTGGAATTTTAGAAAACAACACTCTGCAATGTCAGAATGCAAATCTCATTCATACTAAGGTTGCAAGAATTCCTCCTGTGAGAAATGTGCTTCCTGATTTTGTGTTAATTACTTGCATGAGGACAAAAGAAACAGATGTTTATTTGTGTTTATACCATGCAATAATAACTCCTTGATTCCAACAGAGACCAMTGCCTGATGCAAAAAACATTTTTAATTTTCTTAGTCAGTAGATCTATGCTGAAAAACTCATACATTAAAAGCCCRGTATTGAAAGCAATGAATATGTAATTTTGGGTATTGTAATCTTTAAACATTATAGAATAGACTGTCCTAGCACATATGAAATGATCAAATTTTGGAATGTAGAAGTTTTTGTTAAAGTATATTCTGAAAAGGCCTTGTATCTTTCTTGTTCATTGTCTGTAATTCTTGAAGTAATGAATCTCTTCTTGACCTATATATACAATAATAAAGGGAAGAGCTGGAAAATGAAGGGGTCATGCACTAGTTATGAGGGCTCATTGAGAAAGCTTTAAACTAGAYTTGAAGGGGAYTGGGGACAGGGTCAGGCTAGACAGAGATAAGGTGGGGGGAGACCTGTAGCAAAAGAAGACTTACAAGGGAATAGTTCAAGCAAGCACAAGCAGACAAAGGCGTAACCCTAAGACAMGACTATGGGGCATCTCTTTGCATTCCCAATGGGGTATTGGTGAAATCAAATAC
Source organism: Parotia lawesii (assembly GCA_003713295.1). Taxonomy (NCBI): domain Eukaryota; kingdom Metazoa; phylum Chordata; class Aves; order Passeriformes; family Paradisaeidae; genus Parotia; species Parotia lawesii. The sequence goes on along the minus strand of RAHM01000234.1, from coordinate 83,651 downwards.
TGCTGCGAAGTGCCTGTACACCATACATACATGCAGTATGGGAAACAAACRCATGTGTGGATGATCTGTTTACACAGATGCATCCACAAAAGCRGAGAGAGCTAGTGAACACCATAGCTCTGCCACTCATGATCATCTTTGAAAGGTTATAGTGATCAGGAGAGGTGTCTGGGGGCTGGAGGAAAGTAAACATCACCCTAGTCTTCAAATATGGCAAGAAGGGGGAACAAGGGAACTACTGGCCTGTCAGCATCACCTCTACCCTGGGAAAGGTGATGGAGTGCCTCTTTCTAGAGGCTATCTCTATCAGCATGGATGACAAGAAGGTGATCAGGACTAGTCAGCATGCATTCAGTAAAAGTAAATCATGCTTGAGCAACCTGATTGATTTAATTCTGTAATGAAATTATTACCTGGATGGGTAAGGGGAGAGCAGTGGATATTTTCTACCTCAACTTCAGCAAGGCTTTTTGACACTGTGTCTCACAACATCCTCACAGGGAAACTCAGGAAGTGTGGACTGGATGAGTGGACAGAGGTGAACTGAGAACTGGCTGAATGGCAGATCCCAGAGGGTTGTAGCCATTCAGTTTAGTTGGTGGCCTGTCACTAGTGGTGGCCCCCAAGGTTCAGTACTGGGCCCAATACTGTTTAATTTATTCATCAGTTAGTTGGATGAAGTGATGGGACTTGTTGGGACTACCTAAAAACAGAGGCTAGACAAAATTAAGAGAATAAAAAGAGGTTATATTTATTGAAGGCCCTTCAGGTACATTAGGGCAGTCAAAGCCCCCAGGGGCTACACCCAAAATGGATGACAGGGTCACAGGTTTTCATACATTTATAAGTTTGGTCCATTTGCAAATCAGGGGTTAACCCTCCAATTACAGCTTCAGGTAATGAAGTCGTTTACCCCAAGTTTGCTCCCCTCCAACTCACTATTGTTTACATTTCTCAGGGCCTGAGACAGTAAGGTGCCCTTGAGTTTCCGGCCTAGAGAAGAATTGTTTTGTTTGACCAAAATGGGCAAACAGTAGCTAACACTATATATAGAGTTTAGAATTATATACTAAAGAATTGCAGAATTTTAAATATATGAAAAATATAAAAGCTAAAATCCTAAGGCATCAGAAGGAACAGATGCCTCCTTGGCAAGTTTGCTGATGATACAAAGCTGGGAGGAGTGGCTGATAGCCCAGAATGCTGTGCTGCTGTTCAGAAGGACCTCAGCGGGCTGGAGAGATGGGCAGAGAGGAATAATCTGAAGTTAAACAAAGGCAAGTGCAGGGTTCTGCACCTGGGGAGGTATAACCCCAGGCACCAGTACAGGCTGGRGGCCAACCTGCTGAAAAACAGGTCATCAAAGAAGTACCTGGGAGTACTGGTGGACAACAAGCTGTCCATGAGCCAGCAGTGTGTCCTTGTGGCCAAGAAGGCCAGTGGTATCCTAGGGAGCATTAGGAAGAGCAGATGATCAAGGCAGGTGATCCTGCCCCTCTACTCAGACCTGGTGAGGCCAAATCTGGAGTGCTGTGTGCAGTTCTGGGCTCCCCAGTACAAGAATGATATGGAGCTCCTGAAGCAGATCCAGCAGAGGGCTAYGAAGGTGATGAGGGGATGGGAGCACCTCAGTTATGAGGAAAGGCTGAGAGAGCTGGGCCTGTTTAGCCTTAAGAAAAGAAGACTTAGAGGGCATCTTATCCATGTCTATCAGTATCTGAAGGGAGGATTTCCAGAGGCTGGAGGCCAGGCTGTTCTCAATAGTGCCAAACAAGAGGATGAGAGGCAGTGAGCAGAAACGGATGCACAAGAAGTTGCACCTGAATATGTGGAAGAATTTCTTTACTGTCTGGGTGAGAACACACTGGAACAGGATGCCCAGAGGAGCTGTGGAGTCTGCTTCACTGGAGATACTCAAGAACCACCTGGACAAAATCCTGTGCCATGTGCTCTAGGATGACCCTGCTTGAGCAGGGAGTTTGAACCAGATGACCCACCATGGTCCATTTAAACCTTACCCTTCCATGATAAGAAGAGGCTAATCTCCCTTCCTGACTGCAAAAATAATAGATTCAAGGATGCAGTTAAGATGCTSTGTGTGTGTATATATATATATATAAAATTTAAACACTATTTAGTATCTCTCTTAAAAATCAATTGTTATATTAACTTTGCTATGACATAAATATTCCTTTATTGTGAATTTTAGTGTTTCCAAATGAATTTACCAAGAAAATTCTCTTCAGACTGAAAAGAGTACAGAGAGGGTTTCGATTAAAATGACTGTGACTAAGCCATTGCTGGTTTTACTTCATCAGTGTAACTAATGTATTATTTCTATAGCCTTTACAGCATCACTATGTCCTCTGTGTTGTTTTTGCCTAAAGCATATGTTTCCTCCTTATTTGAGCTGACAGCATGATTTTATTTTCTGAATATTCAACACCATCAAAACTCCGTACATAGTTTGTGATGTAAAATGTTAGTCATGTAATTTGTCTTCCACAATCATTATATAATCAGATTAAGAATACAACTTTTTTTTTTTGTAAATGAATTAGCAAGTGAAATGTGAATCATAAAATATGTCATAAGAATCTAATTTTTTCTTGATTGCCTCTCATATTTAACAATCTTTTTTTAGGAACCTACAGTCTCCAGTTTTCCTCAGTTCTTTTTTCCTTTGCAATGATGACAGTGCTGAGAGTCCAAAAGTCGTGTTGAAAGCCTTGGTCCTAGCTGAAGCATCCCCATGGTCTCTCAAAGGAAAGCCTTATGGTGCAGAGATAGCCTTTATGGAAGAGTGAGAATGAGATTTGCTTTGTTTCTCTTAACTTGCCAATTTTTTCTTTCCTAWGATCTGAGGAAAAGTACAAAGAATGAAGCTGCAGTGATCATGCACTACTGGAGTTCACAGACGTGAGGGATATTGGTTAAGTGAAGAGTAAACTCAGCAACCTGACCTTTAGGAAAGCAAAATTCCAGATCTTMAAGGAGTTTKTCAATAGGACACCCTGGGAAACTGCACTCAGAAATAAGGGAGAAGAATAGAGCTGACAGATCTTTAAGGATACTTTCYACAGAGTGCAAGAGCACTCAATTCTTAGGAATAATAAATAAGGAAAGGATGGAAAGAGACCAGCATGGCTGAGTGGAGACTCATGAAAATAAAGTGGAAGAAGGAAGACGTCCCAGGAAGATTACAGGAAGATTGCCCAGTTTTCTATGGATAAGGTCAGGATAGCCAAGGCATAGCTATAGGTGAAATTGTCAAGGGATGCAAAGAATAATAAGGTCTTCTACAGGTATGTCAGCCAGAAAAGAAAGGTGAAATTATGTGTAGCCCTCAATGAACATGACTGGCAGACTAGTAACAACTGACAAGAAGCAGGCTGAGATACTCAACAACTGTTTTCCCTCAGTCTTCATGGGAAACGTCTCTTCCCATATCTTTCAAGTGAATGGAAGAGAAGGTTTTTGACCACTTGAGGAACCTGAATGTACAGAAGTCTGTGGGACCCAATGAGATGCATCCCAAAGTCCTGGGAGAATTGGCAGATGTAGTTATCAAGCCACACTCTATGATATTTGAAAAGCCATGGCAGTCAGCTGAAGTCCTGAAGGGGAACAGTTCACCCATTTTATAAAGGGTATAAAGAAGGACCCTGGGAACAAATCCTCCTAGAAGCTGTGCCAAGGCACATGGAGGGCAGGGATGTGATCTGGAATAGCCAGCATGGCTGCACCAAGGGCAAGACCTGCCTCACACCATAGTGGCCTTCTATGACGGAGTGACTATATCAGTGGCCATGGGAAGAGTCACAGGTGTCATCTGTCTGGATTTCTGCGAGGCCTTTGACACAGTCCCCCACAAACTCCTCTCTAAACTGGAGAAATAGGGACTTGATGAATGCACTGCGTGGTGGATAAGGAACTGGCTGGATGATTGCATTCTGAAGGTAGTGGTCAACAAGTCCAGATAGAGTTCTGCGATAAGTGGTGTCTCTCAGCGGTCTTTATTGGGGTCACTTTAATATCTTCCTCAATGACACAGATGAAGGGATTGAAGGCACTCTCAGTAAATCTGCAGATAACACCAAGCTGAGTGGTGCAGTTGACACACYTGGGGGCTGGATGTCCTCCAGTGGAACCTGCACAAGGTCAAGAAGTGAGCCCATAGGAACCTCATGAGTTTCAACAATGCCAAGTGCAAGGTCCTGCAAGTGGGTTGGGAAAACCCCTGGTATGAGGGGATTGAGAGCAGCCTTCTCGAGAAAGACTTAGGGGTTCTGGTGGACTAAAAGCTGATATGAGTTGATGTGCTCTTCCAGCCCAGAAAGCCAACTGTATCCCAAATTGCATCAAAAGAACTGTGGCCAGCAGGTCGAGGGAGATGATTCTGCTCCTCTACTCCAGTCTTGTGAGACCCCACTTGGATTATTGTGTCCAGTTCTGGAGTCTTCAGTGAGGGAAAAGCATGGACCTCTGACAGCAGATCTAGGGGAGGGCCACAAAAATTATCAGGGAGCTGGATAACCTCTCCTATGAGGAAAGGCTGAGACRTTTTTCGGCTGGGAGAAGAGAAAGCTCTGGGGAGACCCTATTRCTTAAAGGGGACTTATAAGAAAGATGAGGACAGACTTTTTAGTAAGGCTTGCCGTARTAGGACAAACGGTTTTGGTTTTAAACTAAAAGACAGCAAATTTAGACTGGAAATAAGGAAGACATTTTTTACCATGAGGTTAAAACACTAGAACAGGTTGCRCAGAGAGGTGGTRGATTTCCCATCTCTGCAAATATTCAACGCCATGTTGGATGGGGGTCTGAGCAGCCTGATCTAGTTGAAGATGTCCCTGCCTAGAGCAGGGGTGATTAGACTAGATGACCTTTAAAGGTGTCTCCCAACTCAAACCATCTATGATTCTAAGCACCATTCCTGTGACCTAGTGTTTAAGTTTCTACATTCACAATCACTACAGAAGGGATGAATATATTTTATATATGAAGAAACAGATTATCTGTGTGTAAAAATATGTAATTCAAAAAATGTACCTTGCACTCAAAATTCAGTGACCAACAGATGCCTACAATTTAATTATTTAGATTTCTCTCTGTGATTTTTCTGATGTGTTTTGAAAACCTCTAATCATCAAGGTCATTGTCAATTATCCATATGCTTGGAATTAACTTTTTAATCTGTCATTTAGTTTTGAAACATTTAGTTTTGAAAAAATAATTTATAGAAAAACAATCTTCCATAAGACATTCTCATGAGAGAAGTCAAGAAAAATATACGTCAAGCAATGCTGAGAATCACTAGGGGATGTTTCTTCTAGTCATTTTATATTTATATCAAAGCCACTGTTCAAGCTGAAAACTAAAATTCTCTCTCTAGTAAGCTGCTTCAACACAGGTTAATAGAAAAAAATGCAAAGTCTTTTCTGACAAATAGTTTTTTTGATAGCAATCAAACCTTTTTTTTGTTTTTATTATCTTAAACATCTCCTTTCCTGTATGATCCCTAAATGTGTCTCACCAACAACAGATATTATGAAGTAAAAGGCTGTATGAAAACTTTAAGGCCAGAGAAAGCCTGTCTGTTCTGATGGAGAAGAAAAAAAACTCCTAAATATGCAATAGTTTAAAAAACTGCATTCAGAATTAAGTTATTGTGTAAATGCTTTTTAACATATTTTAAAACAAGCACTCTTTAAAAGAAGTATAATTTTTTTTTCCCAAAATTTCACTCCCTTTCAGTATCTTTTCTTCCTGTGCATATTTTATTGTTTTCTTCCATGTAAAAACACACAAATAATGAAGTAATCAAATTAGTGTACATTTGAGGTTTTTTCTGGTTAAGAGAACTATATTTAAGACTTTTTCATTTTCTGAAAGTGTTCTATTTATAACCTACTTAAGTTAACAGACATTAACTACAGAGTTGTTTCCAAATCTTGATGTAAGACAACAAATTCCAATATTGGTATACTTTAAACCTTGAGTGAAAGAAAGCTTACTGAGAGTTGATTTGCTTTGTTTATTTAATGATTACACTTTTCCTGAACACAATTTACAGCTCTCTAGAATTTCTGAGGAAAAAAAATTGAAAATTAATTCTCTAAAGTACTCACCCATACTTATTGTAAGACTTGTAATCTGGTTTTGGCAATGGAATAAATACTACGAATAGTATGGCAGTACAAGACTAAGGAAATAAAAGCACATCTAAGACAATTCCCCAGAGAGACTATTTTTATACTGAAGATTCAAGAAGATCCTACAACAGTAGTAGGCAGTGGCTCTTCCTGTCACTCAGCTGGAAAAAATATAGTCCCAGGCATGCATGTCTTGTCTTTCTGAAGTGAAACTTCTGTGGGGAAATTGCTTCTAGTGAATTCCGTACTGTAGTTTTGTGCCATACAGTAAACAAAACTACTGTAGAAGTAATATTACCAAAATCTTCCAGATTTATAGTGGGATAAAATCAATGGTAAATCTGGAAAATTTTTATTGGGTTTTATTTTTATATTTCTTTTATGACAAGAAAAACTTAGATTCTGAAAGGAAATAATAGTATCTTCAGACTTTGCTTGTCAAAATGTATCTTGAAAATCCTATAGAGGACACATACGGAATTCAATTTTGCTTTGATCCTCACCATGTGTGCTACTAGTCACTTCTTACAGGCTGGGTGCTTAGCACTTAGCCTCTGGGCTCAGCATTTTAAAAAATACAGCAATGTTTAGATAAAGGTAGGTCCTCATATATGAACATTGCCAAATATTTCTGAAAATTTAGGTGCTGTACAATCATGTTAATTATTAAGGTAGAATGACTATTTCCACTGGGATGAGAAATGTCTCCTCAATATAATTGCATTGTCCCTCACACTAAAACCATTTGAAACAAAATTTTTTAAGTTACAGGAGAAAAAAATGAAACCACCATTTTGACCATGCAAAATAATCAACTCTGAAAGAAGGCATTGTTTCTGGACTCCTCTGAGTCCAGTATCCTCAGAAGTATTCAGTCTTAAATCAGGTTCATTTCAATAGAAGTCATTAGTCTCTTTGGAGGTGCTCAGCACCCTGAAGGATAGGGCTTTTGAGAGATGTTTTAGACGTAAATTATTCTCTTCAGCCTATACTTTCCCAGCCCACACTTCTTTACATCCCTTCACTAAGCGACCTTACATGGCAACGACTGCTGAACTGCGTAGACACCTACAATTTTAGAAAGTAATCGCAGCATTTTTGCTTTAGTAGCTCCCTGCTGCTTTCAACAATTTATGAACAATAGCTGATGATGGCTAAATAATTAGTGGAGCTGAAAAAAAAGAAATCTCTGAATAGATTTTATATTCTTAGGAAAAGGAAAATGTCAAAAGATGTAAAGAAGGGAGGAAACTATTCCTATTCTATTCAAATACCAGTTTTACGCTTCTTTGTGAGAGATGTCAGAAAGACATTGGAAAATCATGATGTCCTACCTTTTTTCAACAGATATAGCAAGGATTTTTTCTGCTCCTTGGTCCCCAAGTCAAAATTACATCTATGTCTGTCTTAGGGTGATTTTATGATAAAGCTGTATTCCCCTATCGTCTGCCTTATGGCCAGAAATGGGTCCCTCAGCTTTAAGCTGGGTCCAGGAGAAGGGGGAAGAGAAGCCAGGGGAAATTCCTCGGTGCGGTGTGAGCTCACCTCCCCCGTGTTTCTTGGCTCTGCTTGCAGCGGGAGAGAGTACATTCCTGCTTTTAGCCAACTTCTTTTTTGTTAGCTGAGGCAAGAAGTTTCTCCGGGGCTACAATAGCATTTCTCCAGTGACTTCTGTGGCTTCTTCTGAACTGTTCGGCTTAGCTGTGATCCGAGAACCAGATCATCGGGCACTGCGAACCAGCGAGGCCCYACATCCTGGCCTCGGACCTCAGGAGCCAGCTATAGACAGAACTCTAAATCCACCAGCTTTCTCCTCATCAAGGAGGTTTAATATTTAACATTATTCTTTTTCTTTCCCCGTGCCGGTCGGGCACTTGGTTTGTTAAATAAACAGTTTTTTTCATTTTCATCCAAGAAATTCCTTTCTTATCAGTGAGGGAGGGAGTGCCAAAACCTGTCTTCTTTAGAGGAGACATTAATTTCAGAACGTTTTCCTCCTAAACTTGTCTCAAACCGAGGCAAAGTTTGAATTAACTCCTGATAGTTTTTGATTTTTACTTCACTGTTTTCCATTATTTCCTTCTCTTGATGTTTCTTGAGAATACAACTGTTTTTAAGAGTTTTGACTGCAAGTATTTATCTACTGTAAATCATATAAATTACTGTCAGATTAAAAAAAAAATCCAGCGTAGACATATATTTTGTAATCCTGTAATTCCAATTTATTTAAAATAAAATAATTTTAAGTGACCCATTGAAAGAAACGAGTCATCTTTTTCCTTTCGCACATGGAGTAGCTGAAGGACACATTTTATTATTTGGACTTCTGTGATGTGAATGACACACACATAAAGAAAAGGGCCTAATCAGAACAGCTGATAACAGCTCTGTACATACAAGAGACTTGGGTCCGTAATACACTTTAAAGAAATGTGAAATTACTCTTATGCCACTGGACAATATACCCTGGTTTTCATTAACACCATGACCATTTCATGACAGGTAGACAATAATAAAAGTGTGTATAAGTTAAAGTCACTCCCATTTAAAATACTTTTTTTTCTGTGAAAAAGCAGTATCATAATATCTATTTTCCTTCCATAAATTTAATTTACTTTGTCAGTCTAAGAGACAGAGTATTGGGCCAGATGACCAGCAGTCTGTCTTAGAAGGACATTTCTTATGAACTGCAACTAAGTATGATCCATATTCCTCATCATATTGTCCAAAGGTGTCATGGTCTAACTCCAGCCAGCAGCTAAGTCCCCACACGGCCGCTCGCTCACCTCCCTACCAGCAGGATCAGGGACAGAATTGGAATGGTAAAAGCTAGATAATTCATGGATTGAGATAAAAACAGTTTAATAGGGAAAGCAAAAGCCATACGTATGCAAAGCATGGAATTAATTTGCTGCTTCCCTCAGGCAGGCAGCAGTTCAGCCATCTCCAGGAGAGCACGGCCCCATCCCATGTAGCAGTCACTTGGGAAACAAATGCCATCACTGCAAAAATTTCCCCCTTCCTCCCTCTTCCCTTCACCTTATATACTGAGCATGATGCTGCATGGTTTGGAATACCCCTTTGGTCAGTTGGGGTCACCTGTCCCGGCTGTGTCTCCTCCCAACCTCCCAAGCACCCCCAACTTCCTTGCCAGTGTGGCAGTATGAGCAGCAGAAAGGGCCTTGGCTCTGTGCAAGCCCTGCTCAGCAATAACAAAAACATGTCTATATTAACAGCCCTGTGTTCAGCCCAGATCCAAAACACAGCCCTATACCAGCCGCTGTGAAGAAAATTAATTCCACCCCAGCCAAAACCAGCACAAAACATTATGAAGAGTTTTTGCTGGATAAGAGATGGTACATACTCAGAGAAAAGAAATGCAGTGTTTAAATTAACACTGTTAGCAAAATATTAGAGAGAAATCAGTACTGGAATTGAGAAAAATTAACTATGAAATGTTTTTATGAATCATGAAAGGGACAGATCATATAAGTGAGAATTTGTTAATGTTGGTTCTTTTGATAAAATGCACAAACTGAGATATGTTAAATTAAAATAAACTGGAARTGAGAAACATGTAAATATATATTTCTTTTGCAATGATGAAATATACAAAGAATAAAAAAACCTTAGAGCGGAAGTTATTAATCCATATTTTAAATATAATTAGAATGACTCATTAAATGTTTTCAAAACATATGAATGAGAATAAATGGCCTGAAAAATATCTCCATTTAAATTAGGCTCAAAGATTTCCTGGGGCCCTCTTCTTTTAGCAGATTTCATTGCTCTGTAAAAAGACATAATTTCTAGAACAAAAATGAAGGAAAGTTACATACTGACCTTCAGTGCCTCCAAGGTTTGCACTTTTTCTCTCACTATAAATATCTTACTCATTTCTTCCTATGTTTCAATGTTTAATCTTACTTTCAAGTAATAAACACTACCATGCTACTTGCTACTACTCGTCTCCCCCAGTTAAGAAAGACCCTTTTCTTGCTTCTCCGAACTTACATAACTTTGCCTATCACATAAAAAGATGCGCGTGAGATAGCATGAGGATAAGGAGAACAGAAAAGTAATTTCCTAGAATTGCGAGTTTAAAAATTGGGCCATCCTCTACTGCTGAAAATATACCATGGTTACGTCCCAAATTAAGCTCTTAGTAGATTTCCTAGAACAGATTCTTTAAATTTCACAAGAGTTCTTTTTCTTCTAGTAACTGTTATTTTTCAAAGATTGAGAGAGTTGCAATTCCTTTTCATCTATTTTAGTCATAGCAGCAAAAAATACTTTCTGAAAAGGACGGTGTGCCTTCAGTATATTCACCAAAGAAGAAGTTGTTGGAAATCAACTTTATTCTAGAAATATGACAACACATTCAAAATTCCCCCTTTTTTTTTTTTTTTTTTTTGCTTACACTGAGCAGAAGTCTTTTCTTTGACATCTGGAACTAATGCTCAAATTTCCCAGAATTTAAACTTCCCATATTTACAGGAGATACCAACTATCCACAAGGAAGTTGTCTACTTATAATCTAATTAAACTTTGTTTAAGAGAGGAGCAAAACTATGTTTTCCATTAATGTTGATAACTCCTTCTTCTAGTTATAAATGTCAACATCTGCTCACTGCTGAAATACCTATTTGAGGTGCATGTTTGCAGTGGCATTCTGACCAGAGGTTTACTTATGAAGAAATGCATCTAAAATTTGTTTTCGTTGAAAATAGGTACAGATGCCCACTGAAATATCTAAATTCAGGAAAAGTTATTTTAAAAGCTGAATGTCAAAAACGGACAACTCGCCTCCGGTGGTTTTAAGAAAAAGGTGTTTATTTTTGCCAGAGGCGAAATGAAATAAAAGCAAAATAAATAAAAGAAAGTCCGGGTGCAGGTGATAGGGACGTCCGGGCTACCTCACGGCAGCCCAAGACGAGGAGCTTGCGGCTCCAGGAGCTGTACTCAGTTAGGCTGGGTACAGAGTAAAGTAAAGAGTATAGGTCCCAGGGATTGGGATCCGAGGCCAAGCTCTCCCAGAACCGGGCTTCGCACCCGCTAGTCAGAGCAAAAAGCCGAGCTCCACCCCATGCAGGCCCTTTTATAGGGCCTTGGCTCCACCTCTAGGGGATTTTCTGATTGGTGGTGTTATCAGTGAGGTCACCCTTCCCGACCAATAGATGGAAACGGCGGGAAGGGGCCTCATTAGTAGGCTCGTTGTCATGGAGCCAAGTTGCAGGGGTGGGCTTTATGATGTTATTTTTGGAAACTGACAGTTACGAAGCCCTTTTAGTTGAGCTTGGCCCCAGAACATAAATTTGAAATAAATTATTAAATAACATAATTGGTACAATAAAAACAGGATTTTGGGGTCTTACAGTAAAGGGTACACAAAAGGGTATTGCATAAAAATGTGTAAAATCTTAGAACATTCTTTTTAAAGCTCTCATTTAACGGGACTCTCAAACCGCAAGGAAGAGCATGTAAACCTTTAAAACACACATTCTACATGACTTTAGAAGTTCTATAGATAACTTTAACATGTGATTGTTAATGAATTAGGAGGACTGACCACCTCATGGGAGTGCTCGGGGTCAGCTATGGTTGACTGAGGTGGTCAGGGGGTTGAGGTCACTCCATAGGGGTGTCCGGGGTCGACTAGTGGAGACTGGAGTGACCTTTTAGGGTTTAACAATAACACCTTTTAACAACTTTTAATAACTGGTAAACTGGGGATTAATTAACCTTAATTATCGTTGTTTGGTCACGGGGAGGCAAATTAAGGGACAAAAGCCAATTTGGAGGTTCCATATTTGACATGAATAAGCCCAGAAGCCTGTATTTGTACTCTAAATCTCTCAAGTCACCAGGGATAATCTAAAGAGCCTATTCTGCTTTGAGAAATAAATTATCTTCCACCAGCTACACAGCAGATGCAGTTCCTATTTATATTTGCTTCTTGTGTAGCTTACCTTGTTATCTTTTTTACTATATTTGTCATCAGCGGTAGTTACCCTCAGACATATAATGCTCTCTTCACCTGTGTAAATTCAATGTCAGCTTGAGGTCAAGTAGACGCAAACAAATATGTGTCAGAAGCGTAACTGCACTCTGCATCTACATTGAAAATTTCTCTTGAGTTCTGGGACAGAGCCTGGCAAATCATATTTAAAAGAAGATAGCTCCAAGCTCAGAAGTTGTTCATCAATTTAGTTTCMGTTTTCAAGGTAGACAGGATACTATTCCTGAAATACCTATGAGGAAACTAGACCTGGATAGTTATTTTGAATTAATATGATTCAGCGATTGCCTCTTCAAAACATCACTTAGAGTATCGGCCCATTCATCTGAAGTCTGTTTAATGCAGAAAACAAAATAAAAAAGGACTTAGACAAATATTTTGAAACTCAGCCTAACTTCAGGCCTGTATTTAGATTCTCAGCCATGTGAGACGAACTTTTAGAAAAACTGATCTTTCTGTTTCTCAGGAAAATCAATGTGACTTGCAGATAACCATCTGTCTAAAATATTTTGGCCAATTTTTATCTGTCTTCAGTATTCCACATTTATCAGTTTTGTACTTTCAATTGCTATTAAAGAGAAGATTTTATCAGAGGGATGAAAATTCTCTTTTATTTAGTGCTTTTTCCCCCCAGATTAACTCTGCAAAATAGTACTCTTAAAATTGTTGTAGTTACTGTTGTCGTCAAGTTAGGAGTTTCTTTTGTATTTGTATGTTGCTCCTTTTATTGTCCATGAACATGTATTAGGAGATTAAACCAAATAAATAAAACACTATATTATATYTTGTCTCTTCTTATCAAGCAACCATTTTCTAAAGAGCCAGTATTTCATCACAGAAGCTCAGCATTTTATTTGGAAAATACAACCTCCTGCCAACTGCAATTTCTTCTGGGAATGAAGTATCTCATTTCCCTTGGCAGACTTCTAAGAAAATATTTCAAAAGAGTGTTTGCTGATCTTGCAGCATAACTATTTTATTTATATTTATGACTCTTAACAGAGTACAAACACTTATCTCTCATCAATGATTATTACATCTTTTTCCCTATCATGCCTTTATTTGTCCATTTGCTGGGTTTTTTTTAAAGTGTCTACTTTTTTCACTGAAAAATACTGAAAGTCAAGTAGAAGAGTCACTTTCATTACAAGAAAAATAGTTTGGTTTATTTCCTACTCAAGTTCACTATCTCACAGTGAAAGCCACCTATTAGAAACAAAAGACCCCAAGTTAATAGTTTTCCTATGAATTCACAGGCTGAAATAAGTGCTAAATTGAAGACCTGCATTTAATCTGTCTTGTTATATGCCAATCTGAAAATTGCCCTTTCTTGTTTGTTTCTTTTCTTCTGTTATCTGATGAAACCTACTCGGTTTTTCTGGCCTTTCAACATATTCCACAGAAAGATTCAATAACATTTCATTCACATAACAAAAGACTAAAATGAACACTACCACTATGCAGTATATACTCTACAAAAATTTCATATATACTCTACAAAAATTTCAATTGTTTTAGATTTTAATTTTATGTTGATTAGTACATGATACTTATGCTTCTTTTTCATTTTAAAAGAAAAGCAGCACAGTTATTTGATATAATTATATAATACTCAAGATTTGTTTTTTTAACAAGACTTCAAACTCAAGATTAATATTAGACTCTACAGATAAATGAGGAAATGGAGGATTGACTCAAGTTCTACATTTTAGACTTTAAAAATTAAATGATCCCTCAGAAGAATTTGATTTTCATCTTCCTGACTATAAGCATCATTACAAGCGGCTGCTAGAACAATACAAGCTGTTAGGGGTTTTTTGTCTTCATATTTCCTTTAGTCAACTTCATGCTAAAACTTTTCAAGACCGTTAAAAAACACTTTAAATAAATTGCTCTGTGAGTAAGAAAGTACATGAATAAGCAGCACTATGCAAGGTTTTAACCAAAGGGCTGGTGCCACTACTTAGGAGTAAACTGCAAAAATTCTCTAATTGCTTCCAGAATAATCTACATATCTAGGGGTAAGACACAGTGCTATATGTACCAATGTATGCATACATTTATCTAGAAACCAGCCAATTTAACATGCTGGAAATATTCTACAGAATTGTTTCAGCATCTAAGAAACAAGACTCCCCACTCAATGAATTTGTAAACAGGTTTCAGAAAATGGGATTGAAAACCTCACTAACCAAAAGGATCAGATACTTAATTTTTCAAAGTTAATAAGTGTAATACCTACAACCCAAAGAATGTGAAGAAATGTATTGTGGCTCCTCTTAGGCTTTTCAGCAAAAACTGTTCTTGGTCACAAGTAGAGTATTAGAGAGGTGCTTCTCACAGTAAAAGTAACAGCAGGCAGGTGAATAGTGGCACATAAATTTGTTCCTTCTATAGAGAAAATTAAAATACTACTCCAGTCAGAGATTTCTTTCCTGAGTGTAACATCTTACCAGCTCCAGGTTACACATTTTTGAATAAAGCCAGAGAGATCTCAGGCTCAAATATATTTACTTAGTTTTATCATTATGTTTATTAGTTCCGTGAATTAAATATGGAAACATTAAATACGGTATCTGGTAGCTCACTTGCCTAATCAGGGAAGTTTCTAATTACATAACTAGCAAAAAAACTTTGCTTTGCAGAAACATATTTGGCCAGTCCTGTGGCATCTTTAAGACTTAAATATATGACAGTAAATTAAAGAACAAAAGAACAGAATCTTTTGTACTTCTATTTCATCACATCAGTGTTTCAGTGAGGCAGTGATTCCATAATGTTAAGTTATATTTTTAGTCCTTAAACTTTGATTTCTTTAAAAATTTCAAAATATAATATAAAACTTTCGAATAAGGAAGTAGATAAATTTTAGTGAACCGCTATCACA
Source organism: Parotia lawesii (assembly GCA_003713295.1). Taxonomy (NCBI): domain Eukaryota; kingdom Metazoa; phylum Chordata; class Aves; order Passeriformes; family Paradisaeidae; genus Parotia; species Parotia lawesii. Next base: position 68,590 of record RAHM01000234.1, on the reverse strand, counting down.
GATTTATTACCTTGGTTTAAAAGATTTCCTCTATTAAGACACAAAAGCATAACCAAATTAGAAATTTAACTCCATTGAGATTAAAGATTTGTTAAAATATTGTCACATGAAAAAACAACTGTTAACAACTTATAGCTGATAACTGTTAAGTGTTAACAACTGATAACTTTAAGTGATAGAAATTTTGGATTACTACTTTTGTTCATCAAAAGTAGCATACCAGAATGGTGAAAAAAAAAATTGGCCTTTTTCTGCCATGCAATAAAAACAAATAATCAAAGAAAGAGTAATTTTTTTCAAGTATTTGCAGGATGCTTGCATTTTTATTGAATTTTACATAAAGCCTAAGTCAAATAATTCCAGGGCAAATTTATATGAAAACATGTTCTAGAAAATGCAAGGGATTTAGAGGACCTTACAAACCGGTTATTATACAAAAGGAAAGAAGTAAAAAAAAAAGCACAACATGGGAGCAGATGGCCAGCATAAAATTTTGAAGAGGACTTTTGGTTTTCATTTTTTTTTACAAGCCAATCTGCCTGAGAATGTCTAATCCACAGGCTGCCAGAAAATGGACTGTTGTGGTTTTTAACCCAGATAGAAATTAACCTCCACTCAGCCACTTGCTCAGTCTCTCTGTCTTCCTCCTCACCATGGTGGAATGGGTAGGAGAATCTGAGTAAAACTTGTGTATTGAGATAAGACCGGTTTAATAGTGGACAATAAAACAAAATACAGTAATAATGGTAAATGATAATAATGATGATAATAAAAAGGGAAAAACAAGTGATGCACATTGCAATTGCTCAGCACCCCTGCCCAGTGCCAGACCCCCTTTCCCAAACCCAGACTGGCCACCCTTCCCAGTAACTCCCTCCAGTTTCCTGGGTATGGTGTGGAATATCCCTTCGGTCAGCTTGGGTCACCTGTCCCACCTGTGCTCCCTCTCAGTTTCTTTTGAATACCTCCTCACTGGCAGAACATGAGACAAGAAAAATAAAAGCCCTTGACTTAGGATAGACACAAATTCACAAAAAAAGCCTCAAACACTTTAAACTGACAAACCTTCCCAGAAGTTTATACAATACTCTATAATGTGTCATTAACTAGGCAACCATTAATTAGATAAAAACCTTAGGTTTGAATCCATATAATTAGCTACATAATTATTTTAAAGGTTTGGAAGCTGAAACGTTTTAGTACAATGAGTATACGTACTAGCAGTCATAATTACAATACAATCTGTCAAATCTCAAGTCTCTGTGTTGGAACTTAGAAGACTATTTTGATTTGCCTTCATTGTATGGTTCTGCATAGATGGAAAATTGAGAAAAGATAAAGTTCACAAGAAAATTTCTACAGGTAGGGTCTAAGAGTCAGGGTAATGATTATCATCTAGTAGTGGATGTTACAAATGCACTCAGACATTAGGAAAGAAAATAGAGATTCACAGAATATTCTGAGTTGGAAGGGACCCATAAGGATCATCGAGTCCAACTCAGGTAAATGGCCCATATTGGGTTTGATCCCACAAACCTTGGTGACATTAGCACTATGCTCTAACCAGCTGAGCTTATGTCAGGGACTACAATGCATTATCACTTCTTTCCTTGAAAGGTAATCTGCCAGTACTTACAGGATTCTTGCTGGTGCAAGTGTATGCAGGGAACTGGCTCGTGATTCATCTTTGCAGACTCTTTGTAGAACCACTTATGGTCATAGGACTCCTTCCAATTCAGTGTTAATTTATTTATTTTTATATATATATATATATATATATGTATATATATTTAACCAGAATCATGTGTTCAATTCTCCTCAAAGGCTACAATAAAAGTTTCCCAAAAACACTAACACTGACTACCTGCTTCTATAGCTTCAATTGTATCACACTGTATTATTTGCAAATCTAAGTAGAAATAGCTGTAGACCTTTAGCAGTTTAAAAAGTCACAACTAATTGGTCAGTTCTATTCAGTCAGCCATGAAAAGAGCCAAAAATCATGTAATGTGTTTACAAAGGAAAGAATCAATCCCACATCAAGACTGGGAGACCATGTGGTAAAAAATTATATTCCCATTAAGAAGCAGGAACAAGTTCCTGCCCAGCTGAGGACTTGGAATCAAACCAGTTAAAGCTTGAAATTAGGAGAAGAAAAGGAAAAAAAAAAACAAACAAACAAAAAACCAAAAAACAACAAGCCCACAACTGCCAAAAATAAATCCATACAAAATCTACAGATAGGAAGCTAATCCCTTGAAAGTCAGGACATAGAGCAAAAAAAGCCCTTAGAATAAAAGGCAGGGTAAGCAACAATAGGAAGCCAACAAAGAAAGACCTGAATTAGAGCAGGTGCAGATGAAGAACTACTCTAGAACATAAGTGGGACTATGATCCAGAATACCAACTCTGTGTGAAAGAGATAATAAAAAAATTGTAGTTACTTTTGCACRTAGTTTTTCTTTCATGATTGTCACCGCAGAACTGTGGACAGGCTGCTACGTATGAAGAAACCTAAAGTCAAACAGAAGGAATGAAGAACTGAAAAGAGAGAAGAGTCAGAACTCTCACTCTTCGAATGTGAATTGACTTCTGGGGATTTCCATGAAAAAATGGAGACAGTCTTGAAAGCACAACAGTGTAAAGATAATGAATCAGGCAGGAGATTCACTCATTCATTCAAAGTTTGTCAATATCCAGGCTGATGGATTAACCCACATATAATAATCCTGGGTTATGGTGATATTCACAGCATCATAGAATTGTTCAGGTTGAAAGGGACCTTGAAGACCATCTAGTTCCCAATGCCCCTCCATGTGCAGGGACACCTGCCACTAGACTGGGTTATTCAGAGTCCCATCCAGACTGGTTTTGAAAACCTCCAGGAGGAGCTCTCTGGGCAACTTGTTCCAATGTCTTACCACCCTTTACAATAAAGAATTCCTTGCTAATATCTAGTCTAAACTTAACCTCCTTCAGTTTAAAGTCGTTCCCCACTGTCCTCTCGCTACATGCCCTTGTGAAAAGTCCCTTTCCAGCCTTCTTATAGGCCACCTTTAGGTACTGTAAGGCTAATATTAGTGTCCCCAAGCATTGTCTTCTCCAGACTGAGCAATCCCAACTCCTCAGCCTGTCTTCATAAGAGACGTGCTCCAGCCCTCTGATCTACTTAGTGGCACTCTGGATTGATTCCAATATGTCAACATCTTTCTTGTGTTGGGGGTACCAGAGCTGGACACAGTACTCCAGGTGGAGTCYCACAGGACCAGAGTAGAGGGGTAGAGTCACCTCCTTTGACTTGCTGGTCATGCCTCTTTTGATGCAGTCCAAGATCTGGTTGGCTTTCTGGGCTGCAAGTACACATTGCCAAGTCATGTTGAGCTTTTCATCCACAAATATCCTCAAGTCTGTCTCCCCAGGGCTAGCCTTGATCCATTTTCCACCAAGCCTGTACTTTTTTGGCATTCTCACAACCTAGGTGGAGGACATTGCAATTGGACTTGTTGAACTTCATGAAGTTTACACAGGCCCATCTCTCAAGCCTGTCCATGTCTCTGGATGGCACCCCTTCCCAGCAGAACGTCAACTGCACCACTCAGCTTGGTATCATGAGCAAACTTGGTGCCACTATCCATATCACCAACAAGGATGTTAAACACTGACCCCTGAGGAACGCCACTCGTCACTGCTTTCCACGTTGAGCCAATGACCACTATTCTTTGCCTCCAGCCATGCAGCCAATGATTTATCCACCCAGTGGTATATTCATCAAACCCATGTCTCTCCAGTTTAGAGAGAAGGGTGTCATGAAGGACAGTGTCAAATGCCTTCCACAAATCTGTTGCACTTCCCTCATCCACCACTGCTGTAGCCCCATCATAGAAGTCTGCCAAATTTGTCAGGCACGATTTGCCTTTAGCGAAGAATGTTGACTGTCACTAATGACCTCATTATTTTCCATATGCCTTAACATAGTTTCCAGGAGGAGTTACTCCATGATTTTGCCAGACTGACCAGCCTGCAGTTACATAAAGAAATTTGTCATAATATGTAATGTAAATATAGGATCTTTCAGTTTAAAGCCAATACCCTTCATCCTACCACAATACTCCCTGATAAAAAAATCCCTCCCCATCTTTCCTGTAGACCACCTTTAAGCACTGGAAAACCACCACAAGGTCTCCTGGAAGCCTTCTTTTCTCTGAGCTAAACACCCCCAACTCTCTCATCCTGTCCTCAAAGTTGAGATGCTCCATCCCTGATCACCTTCATGGCCTCCTCTGGACACACTCAAATGGGTCCAGGTTTTCCTTATGCTGGGGGCCCCAGAATTAAAGACAGTACTCAATAGTTCATGGCATAACAATTAGAGACTGTCTTTATTATTCTGGGCATCCTAACACACAGTCAGTCACTTGCTGTTGAATCTACATTTAAAGCCTTTTAATATACTTCTTTCCAAATTAAGTTTTCTCATAATTTAAGCATGGCTTCCCTTTTCTCTTTGAAACATTGGATTTAGCCATGTTAGAGCAAGGTTGCATAAGTCTCACTTTCCAGGAGATGCAGGTCATAGTGTTAAACAAACCTGGCTTTATTTATCCCTAAAGAACCCCACAACATCTAATGGTAATTGCTTTCTCTTTGTACTCAACATGTCTTGTGTTGGCAAAGAAAATCACCTGTGTGTAAATCATAGAATCATAGAATATCTTGAGTTGGAAGGGACCGACAAAGATAATCAAAGTCGGACTCCTGGCCCTGTGCAGGAGAACCTCAAGAATCACACCATGTGCCATGTGTGTGTAAGTTCATGGCCTAAAAATCTAGATATGCAGCAGCAAATTTAAAAACTCATATCCACTCAAAAATAAAATATCCTGAAAGCCAGGATGTAAAATAAGACAGAACTTATGCCTTTGCTTTCCTTACTCACACAGAGGTCACATTTTTTCAGATTCTTTGTAAATTCTTGTACTCGACAGGAAAGAAAAAATGAAATGCATGTTTTATTATCAGCTTGCATAAATGAGTAGTACTATGTAAACTTTAATGGAAAGACTCTGTCAGAAAGACACATGCCAGTTGAAGATGTGTTCTGTTTACAGTAATTTCAAGTATTTTTCAGGCTGTCAAAAAGCAGTGATGATTACAGCCCTGATGTCTTGTCTTCTTGCATCATGTCATTGAAACGCAGAAGTGAAAAGCACATACTGTTCAGCTTGCTCCAGCACTGCTGATTCTCTTTGGCTCCCCACATCTCAGAGTTCAAAAGTCAGGAGAAAACTGCTGCTATGAAAGCTTTATGTTTAGAAATAGGAGTCAAAAAATGTCCTCCTCTCTCATCAATCCAAAGCTGATAATAGTAACACTTGCAGCAGAGAACCAGTGTGACCATGGTATTTAAGTGCCAAATTTGCTGAGAATAGGAACTGATGTAAGAAATTGATTTAAGTGCAGAGCAGAGCGGGACAATCCCCTCCCTTGCCCGACTGGCGATGCTGTGCCTGATTCCACCCAGGCCATGGTTGGCCCTCCTGGCTGCCAGGGCACTGCTGACTCAGATTCAACTTGCCATCAACCAGGACCCCCAGGTCCCCTTCCATGGTGCTGCTCTTCACCCTCTTATTCCTAGACTATACACACAACCAGGATTGCCCCGTTCCAGGTGCAGAACCTGGTATTTGCCCACGTTGAACTCCATATGATTGGTGATTGCCCCCAAAAGACAAAAAACCAGTTGTTTATCCTCCCAAAAGACATAGCTTTCAGATATTCTTTTTTAATTTTCACCTAGGGAAAGTTATCTGGCCCATGGGGAGGCAAGTTTACTATAATTTCTTCATTTGTAGGAGTATTGTGAAGTAGAACTGCAGACCGGGCATCAGAGGCTATTCACAAGCTGTCATAAAATATGAAATTTTTTATTGTTCTAAGAATACTCTGAGGTAAATTCCTCATTTTATTTTTTCCTTTTTCATTTGGTAAACTTCAATGGTCATGGAAATGAAGAATTTGTCTTCCTTGGGCAAGAAATGAATTAATACAAACTGATAGGTCCTTAGCAGTAAGCCTTCTTTCAACATCTCATCAGGGCTCTAATAGGCATATGTTACCTCTTGTTTCACCCTCCATGGTTTTTCATAAATCTTTGCCAATTCTGCAAGAAATTGCTAGCAGCTTAGGAAATTTCAATGTAAGTTTTGAGATTTTTTTGTTGATTTTATGGAATTCTTAGATTATTTAATTGTATATTAGCCAACAGTCAACAAACATGTAGAGGTGTCTGTCTTGGGGTGACTTTACGATGCTGTATCCGCTATCGCCTGTTCTATGCCAGACATGAATCCTGTGCCTTTAAACTGGGTCCAGGAGAGGCGGGAGAGAAGCCAAGCAAATTCTTCAGAGCAGTTTTGTGTTCAAGGACACATACACTCTCACAGCTGCGGAGCTGAGGAAGCACCTTCCTGCTTTTAGCCAGCTTTCGGCTCTGTTTTCTCAGGAGAGATATCGAGAGTTAAAATTCTTTGCTTTTTAGCTAGCCTGCTAGCTGAGGCAAGAAAGTTTTTTCCCTGGGACTTTGGCTTCTTCTTCTTTTCTTCTGGACTTTTCAGCTGTCTCGGTTTTGGAGACAAAACTTCAGAAGGAAACACTCCAGAATGAGTGTCTCCTCCGAACRGGAAAGGGCCTCTCCTTTTCCTCCACCAATGAGACAAGTGTGTAACAAGACGTGAAAGTGGGAAAAAAACCCCAAACTGTTTATTAACACATAAACAAAACAGGTAGAACAGGAAAAAAACCCTCAAAATACAACAAAATTCCCAGAGAGGGAACAGACACTTGGGCTCGGACCAGCCGGGGCCACCCCGCGGGCCCACTGGGGCCACCCCCCGCAGGCTCCCCGGACCGGCGGGCAGGGAAGGGAAGGGAGGCAGTGAGGCACGGGGGAGGGAAGGGAAAAAGAACAAAAAAAACAACACAACCTTTTTCCAATTAGCCAGAACAAAAAATAACCCAAAGGGCAGCACAGAGCTCCCGGTGCACTCCCTCCCAAGCCCTGCCGAGACTCCCAGAGCCCCTGAGCCGTTGGGCTGAAATGTTCAACTGCCCCCTCAGGTCCGTGGCTCTGGCCTCGCCCCCCGGGTCCATCTTAAAGACACAGCACCCTTGGGCATTGAGCAGATGGTTAAAGAATAAAGCGTTCTCATAACATCACCCCAGGGCATCAGCATGACCAGAACAGCACCAGGAGGCCCCACACCATGGCCCAGAGGGGTCCATGCCAAACCCCAGCCCCGGAGAGGGCAGAGCCACACCTACAAAGAACTCTGAATCGAGCCAGGTCTTCTCCACAGCAGGAGGTTTTATTATTTGGTATTATTCATTCTTTTTTTTTGGTGCCTGTGTGCACCCTGCTTGTTAAATAAATAGGTTTTTTCACTTTCCTCTGAGGAATTTCTTTCTGAACCTGGTGGGGGAGGGGCTGCTGAAATCTGCTTCTATTAGAGGATACGTTCATTTCAGACATTTCCTCCAAATTTGTCTCAAACCGAGACAGTGTCATTACCAATGAATACTACCATCAAGTTTTGCCAGCCATACTTTGTTCAAAGACTAGGACTAGGAATAAAAGATATTTATAATTGATGGTTTTTGAAATGAAGTGGAACTTCAGAGTACAACTCTGCTACCTAAATGTTCTGTTTAGGCTCTAACTTTCCTGTAAAGACTAATGAGTAACAGCACTGCCCTGCAAACTGAATCATCTAAGCACTTCCATTTAAGTAGAACACATGTTTCTTAAAAGGACAGAGAGGTCTAGATATTTCTGATGTTCCTCATCTGAAGCGTTAAAAATCATGTATTAGGAAGATTATCCTATATTAATGTAAATCACTAAAGTTTGTAATCAAATTTTGTCTTTTTCAAAAAATGATAAAAAGCATTATTTTCTATAGTGGTTTACTTTTTGAGTCCCTGTTCTCTGACACTTCAAATAATTTATACTTTTCCACATGTAAATAGGAAGAGCTTCAGTAATAATTATGATGGTACTCTGCTTGGGTTTACTTTGGTAAAATTATTTTATAATGTCTTAAAATGCCCTACTTTATACTGTATTTACCCTGTGGGAATGGGGTGAGTAGTCATGTCTACACACAGTTACAGAACATCGAAGCCTTTTTTAGACTAAACTGAAACACGATGCTCAACAACTTAAGTTGTGAACTGCAGTAGTTTTCAATTTGCCCCTGCTAAGAGGATATAGATCTCAGGGCTAGCACAGTGGATTCCCTGAATAGGGCCTCACTTAATCCAGATGAGTTTATCCCCTCCAACTGACTGAGCTGCAGAGTGGTAAAATCAGCTGTTATGTATGAACAGATTTGCAATATATGTTTGTGTTCTTCAGTGTGCTCAGTTCCATTGTCTGATGTTTTTAAAGGAGTAATTTTCCTTAAATGGTTTCACTCAAGAACTTCAATAAATATCTACTTGAGTTTGGACATGTTGGCTTGATTTAAGAATGATAAAATTAATTCATTTTGAGCAACTGAGTGCAACGCAGTTTTGGGAAAGAGAGAATCAATTGTCTGTGTTGCTGTCTGCATCAGGATAAACACTTTGGCTACAGCATTCCTCAACAATTTAGCTTTTTTTTCAGAGTGAATGTAGTTCTTTGTCCCACATGCATAACTCCAGCAGACAATAATCTGTGCTTTTCAGACTCATGGTACATGTTGCTATTAAATTATAACATCATGGGACAATTAAAGAGAAAACAGTGTATCTGCTTTTAATCTATTTTCCAATGTTTCAATTTTTTTAATTGAAACTGCGAACAGTATGTGAAAGAGTAGACTAGGAATGCAATAGGAATAAATACACTTATAAAACTTTCTGAACACTTCAGCAACTCTTGAACTTGTCACACTGTTAAATTGAATTATAATGATAAATAAAATATAAAAAAAACCTAGTCTAAGATGTTTTAGAATTATGACCTTTGTGACCTTAGAGTAGGCTTTGTTATTTGTGCTTGAGTTTCTAGCATTGTTTTAAATATAATGATCTAATCAATAATGCCAGACAGATTCACACCATATATACCGTGGAGGAAGCGTGAAGGAAAGCTGTTACATAATTTAGGCTATTGGGAAGTGTTCTATTCCTCTTTGAAAGGCTACCAGGTATGTAGGATTATCACAGATGTCTAGTCTTAATCCCTGTGRCTCTTTGTTCTTTTTATATCCAGACTACATCTCAACTTGCCTAAATCTCCATCATTTGTTGGTCTTAAAATAGGTATTTTATGTAGGCTAAAGGAATATACATTATACAGGAATACAATAATTTTTTACAATCTAACGAAAATAGTCTAGTCAAAGAATTCTTTTCAGACCAGATTTAATTACTAGAGAAAAAGAAGCAAATAATACTACTAAATAAAAGAGTCCACATAATATCACCATTAAACTATTATGCATGCATTCTGTGCCTTTCCATGGCTCCACTGTGTCCCAGGACTGATGGCTGCCAACTGGGGGAAGGTTGTGTTGAGTCATCAGCATCCTAAGTACTTTAAAGAAAGTTATTGGTGTTGATGACTAAAATTTGTTCCTCTTCACTCTGGGATATAATTGGGATAATTTTCCTACATTTTCTGCCATGCCCTACACTCTTCTCTTTATTCATTGCTCTATAATTCTGTGCTCCAAATCCAAATTTGGCATATATGRTATTCAAGATGTAATAACCTGTTCTTTGTTATTCCTTAAACTATTGTCATGCAAGATTACAGTAATGGTACCTTTGATGGTAGAAAATGCTTATATAAAGATTCCTCAAAGCAGTTTTGCAAGGGCTTCAGGACTTCAGCGTAAGCAGACGGGATAGTTGAGTTTTAAGACATGTAATGGTTCAATTACACAGCTTACAGAAGCTCAGCTCTGGCATATTGTTTGCAACCTCAGACAGAAACCATTGGCGGGGGCGTGTGTGTCACAAGATTTGTCTGGGGATTAGGAGTTCTATTAGAAAAGACTTCAAATGCTGAATATGCTCTCACTTCTTTTCAAGGATGAAAAAGGACTGCAGTGTATAAATGTTTAAAAGGCTCACACATGACGACCCTGAGAAAAACCTGTTTTGGTTCCAGGGGATTATTAAAGCAAGAAGTCATTGCTCTGAAACTAGTAAACAATCCTTCAGAACCAGCAGTATAGTGGATTGATATGTATGTGAATGGAAAAAAAACCTAAAGTGAGCTTCCAGGAAACCTACAGTTATTGATTACAATTATTGTATTGACTTAGTAAGGAATTGTAAAAATTTTAGCTGAAGTTTTAAAATTTATTGCTAACTGATGAACATTGGGGTAAAACCTAGTGAATAGATTATGTTGCTTGTATTTTCCTCAGTGCTCTAAACATCTCTGCCCTTGAAACTTTAGTAGCTGACAAAATACTGAATAAGACTGATTATGGCCTGAGCGGGGTAGCAGACACAAGTATGAGAACTTTGAGATATGCAAAGCAATGAAAGAAACCCTTCTTCACAACAGTGACAAGAATCTGCACCTCATTGAAGATCAAAGGAAGTGCCTAGATACACTTATGAACACATGTTGTTGACCTCCAAACAGCTTTTTTTTCACTACTAGAATTAAGGATATCTATCTCTTTTGCTTCTATTCATTCAGTAACAAAGTCACACAGTCTGATTATATTTGCGCAAATTAAAAAATAACAAAAATGTTGAGATAATAGTGACTTCCAATTCTGGCTTTTTTTCCTCTGGAAAATTTGTCCAGATGTTTGTGAAATTTTGATATTTGTTTTAATATTTGTTTAGAATTTTCTGGGCTTGGTGTCTGGGCCCCAGGGAGTGGGCGGAGGTCAGAACAGTGTGGGCACGGCCAGGTTGCTGTTCTGTACCGCTGACTTCATTGGTGGGGGCCATGGTTTCAGGGGAAAGAAAAGGGTGAGTACACACTGGAAGTGCACCAGTTTGTTCCCTCTCTCCCTCTGGGAAGTTGCCAGCTGTGGTAGTGCTGCAGACTCTTGGGATCAACACTGCGGACTCTGTCCCTCTGCTGCTGTCACCTGTCCCTTCCCATTCCTCTGAGACACGGCTCTGAAAGTGGCAAACACAGATAAGATGCAGCTCCTTCTCTTTTGCATACTTTTGTTATTAATACTGCTGCTGTTACTGTGTGGTTTTTATTCTACTGATGTTTGCTTTCAGTAAATTGTCACCTCAAGCCATAGTCTCTGCCTGTATTGCTCTCTTGCTGGGAGGGGGTGGGGGTGGGGTGAGACACTGGCTTCTTTGGAGTTTAATCCCCAGCTAGTATTAAACCACCACACTTGGCTATTAGCCCACCTAATCTACTGAAGTCCTGCACATGTCCACAGCAAATTCTGAGTCAATCTGATGGGGCTGGAAATACTAGATTACATGAAAGTTTCTGTAGACCTCTAGAGTCAGCYCAGGACTCTTGGGAGACACGTTACTCTTCATCTGATGGTCAGTAGACTGATGCATGTGTTCTGACTGACCAAGGGCATAACTGCAAAGAAATGTGTATCAAAACTGGCCACTTGAAAAACATATACTCCAGAAGCGACCTTTACTCTTGAAAGTTTTTAAAWCAGGGTAATTTCACTTAAACCATCAGTGAAAACAGGTACCACAAAAATGAGAGCAGCCCAAGCTCCTTCTTTCTCATTTTTTTCTCTTGAAGTAAATTCCTAATAATATTAAAATGTACCAAAAACCCCTATATTCAATCATTTCTGGGTTTGTTTCCAAAGCTTTGTTGTTCAGAGCACATTGATGCCATAAATTCATATAATTTCAACACYGTATAGAAATCAACCTTACAAGGGTAAGTCATGCCAGACTAATCTGATCACATTCTACAACAAAATAACATCTTCTGTTGACATGAGGATTGCAGTGGATGAAATTTACCTGGCTTCAGCAAAGTATTCAACACTGTCTTTCATAGCTTTCTCCTCATCAAATTGKCAAGGTACAGACTGGACAAGTGGTCTGTGAAATGGGAATTGGCTAACAGGCTGTACTTGAAGATTAGTGATCAAAGATTTTTACTCAAACTAGTTGCCTGTCACAAGTTGGGTCCCCCAGTGTTACTGGGTCCCACACTGTTCGCCATCTTCATAAATTACCTGGAGTATGGGATWGAAAGGCTGGAGGAATGGACAGAGTAAAAGTTTTTAAATTCAAAAAAGATGAGTATAGTGTCCTTCACTTGGGGAGGAATAACTGCTTGTACTAGTACAGGCTGGGGGTTGACCTGCTGGGAAACAGMTCTGCAGAGGAAGACCTAGGAGTCCTGATGAACAACAAGCTATCCATGAGCTGGTACTGTGTCCTTATGGCCAAGAAGGCCAAYGGTATCCTGAGGTGCATTAGGAAGAGCATTGCCAGCAGGTCAAGGGACATCATCCTGCCCCTCTACTCGGCCCTGGTGAAGCCTCACCTGGAGTTCTGYGCTCTTCAGTAGAATAAAGAAATAAAGCTGCCTGAGTGAGTCCAGTGGAGAGCAACAAAGACGATGAGGCAACTGGAGTGCCTCATTTATGAGGAAAGGCGGAGGGAACTGATCCTGTTTAGCCTGGAGAAGATATAGAAGGGACTTCATCAATGTCTGTAAGTATCTGAAGGGGAGGTATCAAGAGGGTGGAGCCAAGGTCTTCTCAGTGGGTCTAAGCATCAGATGAGAGGCAACAGACAGAAACTTATGCACAGGAAGTTCCACCTGAATATGAAAAATAATTTCACTGTGCAGGTGACTGAGGGTTGAACTGTTTGCTTAGAGAGGTTATGTAGTCTTTTTCTTCAGAGATATTAAACAAACATCTAGACACAATGCTGGGTTACATGCTTTAGGGGCACTGCCTGAGTAGGGGGGCTGGACTAGACGACCTCTATTGGTCCCTTCCAACCTTACCCATTCTGTGATTCTGTGATTCTTGGTGAAAGTATCCTCACCAATTTTGCTGATAACACCAAAGTTGCCACCTGGTGGCGAGAACATGTCAGAAAGGAACAGCCATATTACAGAGACACCTGGATAGACTGGAAGAGTGGGCAGCCAGTATTGGTTAGGATCTGTGTGGCTGGGGAACAGCTATGGCAAAAGTGACCTGTGAGGCCTGGTAGACAACAACAAGCTGAACATAATTCAGCAGTGCACCACTGCAGACGCAAAGACAAATTGGATCTTGGCTTGCGTGCACAGGGGCATTACTAGCAGAGAGAGAGACATGAATGCCCCAGTCTACCCAGGACTGGTCAGGCAGCACTTAGCACTGTGTCCAGTTTTGGTCTCCACAATTCAAAAAATGCAGCATCTTYTTTTCATGTTCTAAATGTTTCTTACAATTACAAAAACTGTTTTCAGAAGGACCATAATATTCACTTTTGAGTGGATCATCTGCCATAGCTGATGGACAGTAAGACACCAAGTTCAGCTGGTACAATAACCGTTTCAAATCCTGATAGTTTACAAGAAAAATGTGCAATTCTTTTTGGCAAAACAAATGCTTCTGCACCTTAATCTTTTTTGCTTTAATTAAAATACAACTTGATAGACTGTGCCCTCTTAAGGTTTCTTTCTAGGAAAATAATTCCTTTCTAGTCTCAAACTGCRGCAGCTGCTTACAGCACAGAGCTTCATGTTTGCCCTCCCAAAGAACTTAGTTTTTCTATTCTGTATGTTACCTCAAAACAATTCCAGATTTCTATCATAAATAATCTTTTTATATTCAGACAAAGGAGACTATCAAGAAAGTTGGGGTRCTTTTCCTGTCTTTAGATGATTTCATTTACTGTCTGTATGGCACAACTCCAGTAAAATTCATGAACCATCTTTGTTTTCTGCTGAATTAAGAAGCTCTCAAACAGTGTTGTAACATTTGCCTATTTTGTTTCCAATGAACTGATATTTCAGAGGTGTTAAATGTGAAAGCTCCACTCTTCTTGGTACTGATGCTCTGCGTTCAACAAACTAAAAGCATTCTTATTTCATCTCAATAAGGTCTTCCTTGTGGAAATCTTAAAATTATTATATATGATTAATTTTAGGAATTATTTAGTGCACAAACTTTGGGAGTGTGCAAATATTAATTTTAATGTGATTTTTAAAGTAACTTAAAAATGTGTTTTGTAAACACACATAACAAAGCTCTCACTGGGATTCAGAAAAATCAATACAGTAAATATTGTGACAATGTAGATGCATGTAACATATAAAGGTTTAATTAGTTTTTTAATTGAATTATTAAGCCTTTAATTCATCAGTCAGTATGCTGTGGGAATATGTTTTACATGTTCAGCAAATGCAGAGGATAAACATTTCCCTACGAGTCAAATCTTGCAATTCAGTTCTCTAGAAGACAACCAAAGAATACAGGAAAATAATGAACAGGTAGATCCATGATGTCACAAGGTCACATTTGACGTATGAGTTACTACAGTGGGATAATTTATTTTATAAATCCAGAATTTAAGAGCTGACTTCTCTTTAGAAATATTCACAAAATGAACAAACATTCAACTGTTGATAAAATCCCAAACTTCTACGACAACCAAGGGATCTTCGGCAAGTGAGGCCTCATATTTTTGTTCCTGACATGGGAAAACAAGTAGCAAAGTAGGATAACGTGATATCATCGTTTGGAATCTTCCACTCTTGCATGGCTTCCAATCAAAATGAAGAAAGCACAGTTACCTAGTGGCCGACCTGTTTCGGTTTCATATTGCTGGTTTTTTTTTAAAAAAGCATCTCTGCTGAAATTTTAAAATTATTTACCTTCTTAAAGGCCCTATTTAATCCTAGATTCCTGAAATTTAGAACAATATTGCATAATTGTTCTAAAGAATCAATATAGTGAAAAATTCCATAAATTTAATGCTAAAGCACTTGTACTTGCCTATCTTTATCTAATAAGAGGTTTTTTGTGATTGAAAAATGGCAAGATTTTCCCTATTTTATATTCTAGAATGTTCTTTATCAACTTCTGCATAGTACCTTGTACACTTTTGGTCTTAGTCTTTGCCATCCATTGTAATTTACAGAGGAATTTGAAAACCTGCTGGTTTTCCTTCAAATTCTGCTTACTAGATTTTGAAATTGTATGGATGATACCTTAAGTTCTCCAATGTCAGACTTCATCTGCAGTGTGTGAAGCTGATTATACAGTTGTCTTATCCACCTGAACCCCTTTTGATGCTTGCAGTCTTCATTAACCACTTGTTCAAAGTTCTAAATCATCACAACATTCAAGAAGTTGTTAACTGCCAAGAAATTTATATATAACTAGAGGGTTTAAGCAGTGATTTTCTGTCATATGTTTGGTGTATCCGTTCCATCTCTGTACCACTCCCTGATCTGATGGTAGGACGTGAGCAGTGCAGCTTCCCATTGATATCAAAAACATCTTCATATGATGTTTTTCAAAATAATATTAAGCTTTTTTTCCCTTGATCTCTATTACTATGACTGCCAAAGGAAAATAAAACATATCCCTATAATTTACCAAAGGACTAAGAAAGTCCCAGTAAATGCACTCATCTCAGCTACCACTGTCATCATTTCCTATCTCTTTCAAAAAGGTAAAGAGGTTACTTAGGCAATATGTTCCTTTTGTATATTCATTTGGGAAATCTTCTGTTATCTCATTACTGCACAGGTGTTCTTTTTATGCTATTGCTCAATATACTCAGTTTGCTTACTCTAGAGAAAAAAATGCCCTAGTTAAAAAATTGGTGAATGTTAGCATGTTTTAAAAATGAAGAATATAAGCTCTGGTAAAGAAATTACTTTCTGTAAAACACTCAGTCAATTTTTCCCTGGCTTGCAATGATATAATCCTATTTTTTTTTCAGCCCTCTAAGAAGATAGCAGGAGGACTAGTGAAATGGTGAGTAAGAGAAAATTAATGCCACTGATGTCAAGTGGCCCACACTGGACAAAAAGCTACTTTTAGACRTTCATATTTAGTTTTCGATTTCTGTATTTTACTCCTTAGTGTATAAAATAAAGAGGATGATTTGTGAGCAGAATTCTGAATCTGCTTCCACTCCTTTAAGGCCTGTGTGATTCTACTGATTTAAATGTACAGGTTTGTGTTTCAGTTTAGAGTTATTGAGAACCAAAATGGGAAGGAGAACAGAATCTGTATTGTGAAAATGCCTACAACTTCCCCTGTAAAGACTCACTCTTTATAGAAATTTTTATCCCAATGAGTTTCACCATGAACTTAAGAGGTCTTTTTAGGTTGCACAAGGATCATATTAAGAATTGAAAGGTAAAGCAGTAACTTTAATGCACACCATTTTGACTACAAAAATATGATGTGGATTARTTCACTTTTTGAAAAATAGAGAAAAAACTTTCATACAGTGCAGAAAGGGAGTTGAACTTGTGATTACCTTCCCACATTGGTGAACAAATATGTGATTAAATCATTACTGTCTTAGAAGTTGCATAATTCCTGAGAAGCTTCAGTTCAGCCATACCTAAATCTCCCGAGCTTGTTGTGGCCGTCTCTCCCACTGTTTCTATCTGATTTCTAGTTTCTTATTATTTGCAACACAGTAAATGACTGGATTACATATTTCAGCACATTTTGCACGAATAGTATCTCTATTTGAAGGGTCTTTGGATATTCCACAGATGATAACATATTGCAAAAGTCATCACACCATGGTTGCACTAGAACTGGCTTTCTGTCATTTTCTGCTGTGTATGTTTCCAGTCATACAAATGCGGAGCTTTTGGACCAGCAAAGCACACTTCTAATGCACGCTCTGTGTTATCAACCATAAGGAGACCAGCCAAAGGTAGCTATGGCTACTAAATTAAAGAAGATAAGGAATAAGTAGGAAGTCAATAATAAATCAATATTTTGTTAAATTGTTGTTTTTCAAAATAAATGTTTGCAGCTCTGAAACTTGTAAAGATGGAAGTCAGTGAGGTGAGGTTCCCAATAAAAAAAAATTCAAGGCATTTTTGTTTTGAGAAGAGTAGTGCAAAAGGCATTAATATGGCTTAAAGAGAGGTCAGAGGAAAGTGTAAAGATCAGTAATAGACTACTTCATCTTTTCTCAGGTTTTCTAGGAAAGTGGAAAGACAGCTTTAATGACCCAAAGTATATTGTTATCACCCTGTCACAATTTTTTAAATACAGAAACTTCATAGAAGGCAAAATACTCTGCTTTGCATATCAGGATTCAACTCCAATATTCACTCAAAAGCTAATTTTGTTGTTACAGTCCATGCAACCTTTTTATTACTGCTTCACTAATATATTAATAAATACTTCGACAGCAAATCACCTCAGCTTGCAGTGTAATAAAATACATTTTTATGTATCCTGTAGCAAAATCGCACACAGACAGATGAAACGCCTTTAGTTTGCCTGTGTTTGAAATATCAGGAATATCTCAGTCTAGTAGAATAATATAAAATGAACAAAGACGGTTCTAACATCAGCTTCCTGACTTTTGACTTCATTGAACATCATTTTCAACCTTTCCAGGTTGCTGTAGCAACCTGTAGCAACCAGCTACAGTTTGACTCTCCATCCATGCTAGATTTCACATTTGCAATGATGGTACTCTAAGTGAATTCCTGACCTTTATTTCAAGCAAAATAGGTTCCGTTAAATATTAATACTTGAGATACCCTTGATTCTTTCCATTTGATTAGGGGGTCAATTCCAGCTCTAGTAGCACATGCTCTTTTCTGCATAAGAGTATTCTCGTGTTGGCTTAAATGCAGTTGTTTGTGGTTTTGTTTGCTTTATTAYGTTTGTGCTGATTCTATAACCATTTTGCACCACTGTACAGACTCAAGCAGTAGGCCCAAAGAGGCTTGTTGTTACCACTCTTTTCATACTTTCAGAGGACTCTAATGTTTGCTGTGCTTTTTAAAGAATTTATGTCATTCTGAGCTCTACTGTATGTTCATAAAACATGTTTATTTAAGAGCATTCTGCTTGACAAACTTTGTAGTTCTCATATAGCCAAATGGTTATTCAAGATGGGCTCTTTGGAGCTGGTGGAAAGACTCCAATGCCATAGAACGGAAAGGGCATTAGTTCTGGGATCAGCTGTGCCTTTTCTGTAGTGGTGAAGGAATAAATAGTTCAGCAGTAAGGGAATCCTATGTCTGGTTGAAAAGACAAGCAACTAAATTGAGCTCTGCTGCTGTTCCCTAAAGAGCATCTGTCGCTCATCTGAAACACCACTGTCAATGGTGAGGTGCCTTTGCACAGGAAACATGTGGTTTCAAAGCCGGGAATGAAAGTTATATTTGGGAAGTATTTGCTTTAGAGAGATCAGACTTCAAGTTGTAACTTCTACTCCCAATGACTTAGTTCTGAAATAATTCATTTTCTTTGTAGTTTCCACGACTTTCTCTCATTGTCTTTTATCTAGACATTTCATACTCCCAAAGTCCTCATTGAGGCAAAAATGTTTATTTCCTATAGTACAACTGCTGCCAGCATGAGGAAAAGCAGTTGTGTGGATATTAAGGACCTATCTTTAGGAAGAAGAAGTATTTATTTCTCAAATAAATTTTTGGTTTGTAGCTTTAGTTATTCAAACTGCTCCTTTTGTGGATTTGCTGATGTGTGGTGACAGTTCTTACTGTTAAGTGTAGCAAAGCAAATATATCTGGACTCCAGGGAGTGCCAGGGAGCTCATTTTTATTGACTAGAGTAACTAGATGGGTACTATTATTTTTTGGCTGTACCTTCTAAATTGATGTCATAGATACCAATTCATTCTCACTTTCTTGAACTGCCCCTGCATGCTAAGAGGTCTGAATYGTATTTATTTTATAGATTCCATAGTAGCCACTCATTTTGAAAATGAACATTCCATTTACCTCTGAAATAACATTATATTTAAAATTCTCTATTTGTAAGTGTACTTTCAATATCCTGAAATGAATTGCATACATACATAAAACACACAACCTTTAAATCAGGTTTGTGTTATAGTAACTGTGGAATAGTGTGCACTTTAATATTTATTATATACTGTTATTTATAGACATGCTTCTCTGACATTGCCAAGAATTTATATTTCTACCCACTACCTTAGTGCAAGAGGGGAGAATAGAGAAGGTAATCCATTTTCAGAAGAGAGCACAACATACTGACATTTTTTTAGGTTTTCCACTAAGAATCAGATAACAATAACTTTCATTAATTTAAAAAAAAATATTTAAAATAATAGTATTGAATACTTACAGAGCTGTGGGGTGTTTTGTAAATCTATGAATGTGAATACCATATATGCTTGGTTTTAATTTGTGGTGACTTAATATTTTTTTCTTAGTAACAGATTTCCTTTTTTATTTTTTGCATTAGGACAGTATTTCATGCTTAAAAACCTAAAAATATAATGGCTGACTTTCTTACTCTGTAGTAAAAATAATATAACACTTTCTTTGGAAAAGAGTGATTTTCTGCTATCTTCAGTTTTAACAATGACTTTCCAGGGAAAATAAAGGGAAAGAAGTTATAAGCTGTAAGATTATAGCACCCTGAGCCTGTTAAAGGTGAGATACAGAGAAATGTTAAGCAGAGAGTGAAGRAAAGAGAGCAATTTTATTGTTTAGTACAAGTCATGTGACTTGAGCTATTCATAAGCTATTGCTCTTTGAAAGATAAGAATTAATATGCCATTACTTTGATGCCAGCTCTTTTGTGGGAGATGTTCTAAATTTGTTTGGTTTTTTTCCTCAAAATAAAAATTGTTTGTTGTTTGGTTGTAGTTTTTTATTATTATTATTATTATTATTATTATTATTACAAAATCTGCAAAGTCTGAAAAAGTGAACAGAATTTCAGACTTTTGGAGTTAAGTATTAGCTATGTAGCAATGCCTGTAGACTATATGGAGAGGAGGATATTTTTTTTTAAATGCTTGTTTTTCCAACAAGTGGTTCTCTTTGGCACACCTTTCTGATTTCAGTCTTCTTTCAAATATGTTTTATTATGTTTTAAATTGATTACATTGATAACAGTATTTTTTTAATATAAACTATAAAGTCAATATAAAATGTAAAATACCAGAAAATGTTCCTGAATAGAAAGCAGTGCACTTTGTTATGAACAGATTTAAATGTACATAAATGTCATTTTYTGTTAATATGTGTTTCATTGACTGATTGATGCTGGAAATAAATGTGATATTTCCAGTGTTACATTTGAGTGCTCTAATCTCCACTAAATCATTTTCCCTAAGTGTCACCTCCAAGACCATGATTAATGACATATTAATAAAGTTCACTTTGGCAGTCTAAAACTAAAATGTCATTTCTATTGGGTATGAATAATTTTCATCTAAGTAGAGCCTTGAATCAGAACCATGACGTTCTTTCTTCAAGAACTTTATTTTTAAAACATTTTAATACAGCTGAAAGAGGAAAAAAAAGTGGATGTGAGTTATCTAAATGATGGTGTTTTTGTTGGCTGATTCTTTTAGTCTTGGCATTGTGCTGTTTGAAATAAATGAAGCATTATCAATCACTAGGTATAATCAGGTTTACAAATCACTCTACAGTGCCATCGGCCAGTCGCAAATGAGAATCTARTCCCTGTCCCCATACTAATACTTATATTCTCTTGTCTAGATGGTGTGTCTTGCATGAGAATGGAAACCAAACCTTAGACTAATATTAGTCCTTAACTGTAAAGCATTAACAGCTGCTCAGAATGAATGGTTGCCCAAAGAACCTAAAATCTTAGAGACAAAAAAGATGTCAGGAGGACACATTGAGAAGTTTAGAGAAGAAATGCAGTGGAGAGTTTTAAAACTAATACTGGTGTTATTTTGTATATTGCAACTGARGTGACTTTTAGAAAGCACTTAACAGTGAAAGTGTTTGCTAACTAACAGATATTGTGTGTTTAATCTCAAAAAGAAAAAAAAAGTGGAAAAAGGAAAGGAAGGCTACCCGTACTGAGATAATATGAAAAAATGAAGACAAAAGGAAATTATAGAAAAAAAAAGTTACAAGATGAAAGATCTGTGAATTTGTACAGAATAAGGGGAAGGGAGAGTCTTGAAAAAATTTAAGGAGGATTTGTTTTGATCAGCTCTATGAACCCTGTGAACATGACGAGAAAGTGAGATTTTCAAAATCACCTATATGTAGCAAAGAAAAATCACACCGATTTTTGTTTTAATTCAAGTTTTTAAATTTTATATTTGCAAACTGTGGTATATATCATATCACTGAACCTACATCAGCATACTATTGAAAAGTATTTATTGGGCATGATGGCACAAAGGTAGAACCCATTCTTTGAACAGTGATGTCATTTTTTTCCTCAGCCTTTATATTGTTCCTTCTACATTGTCCTATTACTGAACTTTCTRGATTTTGTCATTTCTTTACGCTACTCACATTTTTGTGTGCTTAGTGAATTTTCACAGAATCAAAGAGTAGTTAAAGTTGGAAGGGGACTATGGAGATCATCTGGTCCAACCTCTCTGTTCAGTCAGGGCCACCTGGAGTTGGTTATCAAGGACCATGTCCAGATGGCTTTTGACTATCTCCAGAGATGAAGATTTCAGAGCCTCCCTGCGCAACCCTTTGCCATTGTTCAATTAATCTCACAGGGAATCTCTCAAGTTTCAGTGTGTGTCCATTGCCTCTTGTCCTGTGGCTGGGCACCACTGAAAAGGGCCTGGTTCTACCCACTTTGCCCTTCCCTTCAAATATTTGTGAGATACCTCCTGAGACTTTACATCTCCAGGCTGAATAGTCCCAGCTCTTTCAGGCTTCCTCATTGGGGAGATGCTCCAGTTATTTCATGATCCTGCTAGCCCTTCGCTGAACAGTCTCTGGTACGTCCCTGTCTCTCTTGTAAGTGAGAAGCTCAAACTGGACCCAGCACCCCAGGTGTGGCTTCACCAGTGCTGAAGAGAGGGGCAGGCTCACCTCCTTCAACCTGCTGGCAATTCTTTGTCTAATATGGTTTTGGACATGACTTGCCTTCTTTGCCATAAGGGCTCATTGCTGGCTCATGTTCAACTGGGTTGACCTGTTCACCAGGATTCCCAGGTCCTTTTCTGAAAAACTGCTTTCTGGACATGCACTAGTACCTGGGATTGTTCCTCTCCAGGTGAATGATTTTGAYGTTCTCTTTTTTTTTCTCTTCCTGAGCATGACATCACATTATGTCACATAGTAGGGCCTGGTGCTAATAACACCAGGCTTGTAGGTTTGGTCCCCATATGCGCCATTCACCTAAGATTCGGACTTGGTGATCTTTGTGGGTTCCTTCCAAATCAGAATATTCTGTGATTCTTTTGGTCACTTAGTGTCAGTTGATTGTGTTACCTCCGAGCATCTGGCCTACCTGCCAGGAAGAAAAAAGTGAAGTGAGAAAAAGGTTTTAAAAAAAAGAAAAAAAAAAGAAAAGGAAAATAAAATACCTTTATGATGTGAAAGCACTGCTCAGCAGCTGCTGAAAGACTGATGTGTTTCAATGCTGCTTTAGTCAGTAATACCGAATTTGATTTTGACAATTTTTTCACACTTAGATTTCCAGTCCACTGTAAAGCTGACAAGATTAAAAAAAGCAAGGTATAGCAAAAAACCTTTCCTGTTTAAGTGCATGCTCTAGGGACTGAGATAAACTCCTTAACCTAACAGGAGAATTAGGGCAAGAAAAAAATGTATGTAATCAGCCTTGCATATTCTGAAGATGGAAAACAGAAAAAGCTTTCTAGCTACGTGAAGACTGGTAAATTCCCAGAACAATGCTATGAAGGGAAGATTGAGAAAAAACACAACTAGTTTTAAAATGGGGTTGATCCACTTTTAAAATGGTTTCTTTCTGTATTTTAGATTTTTTCTCTATCATTCTGATTATCTGTTACAGTAGAGGACTAAGAGTTCATGATCCAGTGTTCCCTCCCAAGACCCAGCAACATAAACCTCTGAAGATAAGGGTTATATTTTCCAAATGATTTTTTTTKTCATCCTCCTTTGGGAACTCTATTTCCACATACTTACAATCCGGTCATAAGACTTGTACACAATATTTTATTGTACGATGCTGAATATTTAAACAAGATTACTCCATGGACTATTCTCWGTAGTGATAATAAGTATACAAGTAGGTCATGTAGGATCAAGACTCAAATGTTGACAGCCGTAAGAGAATGATTTTTAAATGCAAAACATGTTCAAGAAAGTTATGAAGTGAAGAGGGTCAAATCATCATCTAAATAATTCATAACTGTCTGATTCTATTAAAGCAAACTGGTTTTGAAGATAGAGTACATGACAATCTATGTTTTCAAATACTATAAAGATTCATATAAAAATTATAGAATCTCTGTAAAACAGCTATTTTCACAACARTGTTTTCAGTATACATTGGTATACTTAGTTGTCAAATGACTTCAAGTGACCTGATGGGCTTTGGCCAGAAAAACTTTCCATTTCCCAGGAGTGCAATAAACTTTATTCCCCTCCTTATTTTGAAATTATCTTCTTTTATACTATTATAACTGTAAGAAGTGGTAAATTCACCCCAGTTGGAACACTGCTCCTACCCAGTCGCTTGCTGACTTTTCCCAGCAGTTGCCATTAACTTCTACTGTACACCTTGTCATTATTTGAAATCAGCTGAAATGTCATTAAAACTTTTAAGACAGATGTATTGCATATCACTTCTTCCTTCTCTTTCTAATTTTCACCTTTTTTTTTTTTTTTTTTTGCATTACGTGCCTATACCGAACCTCAAGATCCTGGCAAAGCAGTGCAACAGTTGTCTGTGTCTAATGTAAAGTGCTTGAGATTCCCTTTTATGACAACTATATGTAAAATTTAACATATTATTAATCTTTAGAAGGGAAGTTAGGAACCAGGCTTGTAAATCAAGACCATTTGGAATTAGAATAACACTCAATGTGTCAACTTTTCTCTATGACACCTTGTATTCTGGTAATTACTTTTGTAGCACCATATGTAAGCATGATACTTCATAAGCAAATAAAATAACAAAAGAGTAAATAATATTTGCCAAAAATATTATATGTAGTCTAAGTCCTTACTTGAAATTGTGAGAAAAGCTAGAACAATCTACAAATAATGTACCTTACCAATGTTTAAAAAATGCATTTTGAAATAACAACAGTAATAAAAAAAAGACATCTGTGCATTAAAATAATAAATAAATAAAAGAGTGAAACAAAGGCCTCTGTATTACAGTCAGATAAAGACAAAATATAGTCTACACTGTTTTATTGTAAAGCTATGAAAATGTGATTTTCCAATGGATTTTTTTTAGACAGTTTTCCCTTCATCTTTTTTTTAGAGAAGGATTCTAAGTATTTTTTGCGGTTCTTTCCCATTTAATTAAAACTTTATAGAAAGAAAAAAAGACTTTAGAGACATTTGCACGCTAATCTCTAAAAATTTAATTTTGGTTTTGAAAAGTATTGATCAGGACAGAGAAATAAGAATTGTTTTAAGAAAGAAATGAGCTGTCATAAAGAAATTCTAATAATGATCCAGGATTTGTGTTGTTGAAATAGCATTGGTATTCACTGGCATAATAAAATTTATTCGAAAGTACATGAGTGTGGTTCAATATAACATGCATAGTTTTTGGTGGTATAAACAGAACAGTTTCTGCCTAACACTCAGAAGACAAGGATTCAGAATTGAAGCTTGTGGCTTCTATGTACAAGAATGAGGTCTGTGAATAAAATGCCCTGAGTTCTACAAACAAAACCGTAAAGTGGCTATGCAGTATATGTTTTTAATGTTGGGTGTTTTTTCCAGAAGTTGATCTATGCAACAGCTTCTGTAAAACCTACATGCCCTTCTTAGATTCATAGACCTATTGAAGGTTTTAGGCTGAAAGTCAGCTCTGGAGGTCATTTAATTCATCCTCTTGCTCAAAGACATGTAAGGTTTGAGCATGTTGTCCTGGACATTTGTAGTCAGTTTCTGTGTATCTCCATGGATGGGAATTCCTAAAACCTGCTTGGGCCTCTGACTCTACACATAACCACTCTTCTGTGGAAAACTCCTCTCCTTCAGTCTCATGGAAATTTTCTTTGTTGTAGCTTGTGATCACCTCTTCACCCTGCACCTCTGAGAATGGTTCATCTCCATTTTTTCTGCAACCAAAAAACGGGGAGTTGAAGACAGTTATTATATTCTCCTTCAACCAGGTCTCCAACCTCTGCTACTCAATGGTCTCCAGGCCAGCCTGGTCCTTTGCCTATTGAGGCAACTGCACAAATACTTCAGCCTCAGCACCATGAGTGTGAAATAGAGGGGAATAATCACTCTGCAATATCCAGGGCCTGTGGGCTGTCATCTTGTTAAGGCTGCCCAGGATGCTCTTCCTATCAGAATTCTTTGCAAATATTTTAAAAATTGTTTGTTTAAAAATTGTATTAATTCAGTGAATTGGCACTACAGACGCCATAGAGATTCGGACCCTTCGGGTTGTTGAGCCTATGGGTATGTTTGATTTTCTAAAATAATTTCTCTCTAGGCATTTCATATATATGAGAAAAACTAAAGCTACATGAGAGAAGATAGCAAAACTTGCAGGAACCATTCATAATCAGGCCAACTGGATACAATTACTATTTAACTGAGTGTTAACTATGCTTTCAAAAATCAAACTTTTAAATAAAGCCAAAACCCATGTTTTAAAAATAGAAAGAAACCAGAAGCAACTTTAACTTAGTAAAATGAGAAATGCGTAAAATCTAACCAATATGGGAGACTACTAAATTGTTTTGTTTCATGATAGCCTGCAGACATTTATCATCRTGAAAGTCTATCTGATAGGAAACTTGAATTGTTCTGGGATGGCTTGGAATTTATTTTTCCCTGTACTTATCTGACATATTCCAAGTGCAGAAGACTTTACAGCAGTGAGAAGAGCTTTTGTCTGAAAAAAATTCTCTGTCATGTTTGGTGAAATCAGAATCAAATCCTTCCAACTTTATTTCCTTCTTTCTCTCATGCATCAATTATTTATTTGATAGCCCAGATACTCCTGTCATTAATTATATTACAATATGTGAAATAGGATATTTTCTTTATTTAGCTATTTTCTACCAAATGGGTGGTTAGGTACAGAATCTGATGGCATTTGGGAAATTTATGAAAATTTGCCTTCTGAATATACAACTGGCAAAATACTTCACTATAATTAAATATACTAATAGAGCACTGAAAGAATGTAGTGTTTTATAATTGTCAATACTTTACATCATGATTATTTGAAGCAGTGAACTAAGATGATAAGCACCTGCACAAGGAATAGTGGAAAATAATATGTATCCCTATAAATGGATAGTTATGTAGCAGTCAGACATAACACTCAATTTTTTCCACAAACAGGTGGAAAGTGACTCCTTTTAAACACATGCCCACTGATACGAATTCACTGGTTGCAAAAGGATGAACCTTCCTAAACACATATGGTAGATGGAAAAAAAAATCAAATTGAGRGGCTGAGAGACAACTTGGCCTTGCTTTTCGTCTCAGTAAATTATTAGCTTATTCAACATATTTATCTTTTCAAACATGGAAAACTTCTTCACATGACTGACAATACTAAAAGTGAAGTCACAAATACTGAAATTATCAGTAACATCCAGTAATACCTTCCTATGTTCCACCCATTTCTGGTAGAAAAATCACATTTAATGCTCAATTTCATCTTGCCTTATTCCTTATTTTTCAAAGTGATTAACGTTGTTCTGATATAATTTGAAGGTGTGGAATGGTCAAATAGTGGCATGTTTAATGATATAGAAAACAAAACCTAACTTTWTATATATATATGTATATGTGGAAACGTTCTTTGTCACTGGAAAAAATAGACAAATAGCTAGTAGATATAACTCAGGGAACAATCATGAAGTGAGAAATGGACAAGATGAAATAACAGGCTTTTCATGTCAAGTCTTTTTAGGACTAGAAAAAACAGTGGGAATAAGATGGCTATTATTCTGGAGAATATTTCTTATTTATGTCTGAAAATATACAGCTTTACTTAAAAATAAAATAAATAAATGCACAAGCAAAACAAAGAAAAACCTAGAAATTATTGCAGAAAGCCAAGAAACAGCATTATCTCAACAAAACATAGGCATCCTAAATTCTAATTGATTAATTAAGAAACTCTGGGGAATGAGAGATCAATGACTGTTGGCAAAACTTCTTTAGGGATAAATTTATTTGTGTGAATCAAACAGTTCTGTGAGAATGGCTGTTCAAAAGCAGTGTGGAAAATCAACATCAATCYCTCAATACTGCCACCCTTCCCACAAAAAACTTTTTTATTTTTCACAGAAAACAGAAAGATATTCTATCATAAGGAAYGGCAGRAAGCTGTGTCAGGGGAGGTTTAGGCTGGATGTTAGGTRAAGGTTCTTAATCCAAGGGTGGTTGGGCATGGGAGAAGGTTCCCCAGGGCAGTGGTAACAGCAYCAAGCCTGACAGAGTTCAAGAAGTGTTTGGACAATGCTGTCAGGCACATGGTGTGACTCTTGGTGTGACCTGTTCAGGGGCAGGAGYTGGACTCAATGATCCTTGTGGATCCCTTCCAACTCAGGATATTATATAATTCTATGAAAGTTCCATCATTCTGGCTTATACAAAAGCTAATCAATTCTTTAAAAGAAGGAGGTTTAACAAGTTCTCTTGAATGTTCTGTAAGTATTAAAAAAAGTAGCATTATTTATTGCAATTTAGACTATGTTCTGAATAGCTGTTCTAGTATATTGCTGGATTTTCTAACACTCATGGAAAACACCAGGCAATAGTATGGGTTTTTTTTAAATTAAAGTAATTTCCAAACTGCARCTACTGAAGTAAAAATGGGTTTATGTCAGAAAAGGGAAATTGTAATTTCGTATAATCTTTGGGTCATTTGGGCAATATATAGGCAGTTATTTCCTTACTTGTTTTAATCCTTATGGTATGAAACCTTGAAATAACTTTCYTTCCTGATAGAGAAACGAAAAGTGGTAATTTTTAATCTGTGACAGTAGCCAATATTTTTGAGGGACAGAACMTCTCCATTTTTATTTAAATTTTTTATCACAATTTGTGCAAAAATAGATCCTAATGTGAAACCAAAATAAAGAGGATATTGATGTTAATTACAGCTATTTTAAATATAGAATCAAAATTCATTGTAYCTGAGTAATATGTTGACTTGTTTCAGAATAAACTTAGTAATAAAATTACACCACATAATTATTAATAAATTTTCCTTATTAAATTGCTGTTATATTTCAATGAAAGGTARTGCAGGCTGCAGTTTCACTTGATATATAAAAATAAATATTGAAGWTTTCAATATTATATTTACATCATACTATTAGAAATAGTCCTGGAAATAAATAATATGGTTTCATCTTTATCAATAAGTAAACAATTTCATACTGATGAAGTTTCTGAACAGAAATTGCTTACACAAACCAAAAGTCACTTTAAATCTTATGCATGTCCAATATAAATTCAAGCTCTCAGAAGAAAGACACTTCCTGAAAATACACTCTATTGTTTTGTAGGTTTGAAATACACTTAATTTTTTTTGAGATTTGGTGTCATTTTTTCCTCCATGTCAAATGTGTAAGTGTAATTAATGTTTTAAAAAGCAGGGATACAAATTCAGGAGAGCAAAAACAAAAAAAAAGAAAGAGAGGTAGAAGAACAAACTACCATTTCTCATGGGATTTTTTTCTATTTCATCAAATCTGGTATTTCTTTTACACATTTAATCAGTATTTCTTTCCCTCAGATCATACAATTTAACTGTTTCTATGTGGAGAGATTCTTACACTGTTATTACTTTTCCTAATCATTCTAATAAATGTTTTGAAGTGATGCTTTTAATTATGAAACCCCTTTTTAGATAGAACTAAGTACTCTGAATTTCATAAAATATTCTAATAAATGATCCATGCAGATTAGTCCTCACTGTCTTAAAAGACAATGAAGAAAGTCCCTGCAAATTAAACAAAATTTTAAATTGATTAATTATATTGCATTAAATATTTACTGTTACTCTTCCTCCCATGGAAAGTATTCTTTATTCAACTTAACTCACTTCATTTCCAGGTGAGTTCGAAGCTCTTTATTTAACTTCAGTTCTGATTTTGAATGTCTTTTAATCTTTTAATAGGGAGCTAATAGTCCTTAACTTGTCTTCCATAAACCAAACTCAATAATTGATTTGAATTAATTTCCCTAAGCATCTCTATATAGATATCCCCTAAAGGGAAGTATCYTGACAACTGCAGGTTGAATTCTGGATTACAAAGGAAGGTAAAAGGGTTAATAGCTTTGTGAAGCTTTAGGTTCTTTTCTCGTATTTTCTGGAGTGCTTTCCTGCTTCTGTGTTTTTATATAGGACTAATGACAAACACAACTGTATTTTCTTCTAAAAAGARCTTATATAAGCCTCAGTCTCCCACTTAATATGTCTTAGATATTTTCATAAGTGGCAAAGTCATCTTTTCTGATCTGCTTTTTGAATATTTTGAGATTATATCGGTCATAGATGAAAAGCGTCCCATCAATCCTGAACATTAACAAGTCTCTGTTCCTACTGTTATTAATTTTTATTTTTTAATAAATACTTATCACCCTTATTTTATARTGTATCAGGCTTGTGTGGCCAGGTTTTGGCAGCGGGGGGCCTACATTGGGTGGCTTCTCTGAGAAGCTGCCAGAAGCTTTCTGCCTGTCTGGCAGAGCCAATGACAGAAGGCTCCAGGACGGACCCGCTGCCAGCCAAGGCTAAGCCAATCAGAAATGATAGTCATAAATTCTATGACTACTGATCATTCCATGAGGATGTTTAAAAAAAAACCTCAAAAAACAAAGATGTGTGAAAATTCACAACCAATATGTGAATAAAGTGCTGTTTGGCTAATTTGGATTCCACCAACCTAGTCAATAATTAAGAGGGAATTTCTCAAATTTGCTTCCTAGAAACTATTTGGCTCCACAGAAAGGGGATATTTAGACCTCTGTGGGAAGGCAGACCAAAGAAACTACTGCATGCAGTTCGAAGTAGGAAAGATTACTTTATCTGCTGAGGATGTCTAATACTCTATACATCTGCTGCACAAGATCATGCCTTTTTTTTGTCACTATTGAATGAGTGTATGGCTTCATCTCCCGTGAAACACTCCAATCACATGCATAAAATGAATGATTATGTGGTGTTAAACTTTGAGATGAGAGAAGTTTATGAACTACATTGTCCTTGCTCTGTGTTCATTACATTATTTATTTACTTATTAGTTTAAGTTTTTTATGGTGGCAGACTACAAATTCTCCTTGCTACAGGAAAAAAACCCAAAAATTTATAAAGGAACATTTTTTCAATTTTTGTACTTCAAAAATTAAGATTTTTCACACATTAAAACAACATGAAGTCCAACTTCAACTTGAAATGGGTGATAAAATTCTGCAAACTTGCTCTGAAGATGACAGAGTGCTTGTATTTTCAAGTGTAGATTAATAATTGACTCTACACTGACTAACACCACTAAAAGTTAATATAAAAACATGGTGTTAAAAATGTCATTCTTTTTACATTTCATATTAGATTTGTTATTGGCAATGACAATTGATTGATGACCCTCAGTTGCCCAGCAATTTCTTATTGTTCTTTAGTTCATCATGACTTCCTGTACATTAAACTAGACCTCTTTACAGCCTATTAATTGTATCAACATTCCACTTTATTACTGGGGATAGTAAATTAGTTCCCTGAATCTTGCCATTTTTCAGCAGTGTATTTTCAAATTCAAAATTTATGGCTGATTTTGTAACATTACAGTCATTGATTCACTGAAATGCTGACAATTTTGTTGAATTTCTATCAGAATTTTGACAAGGTAGTAGCAATGAAATAAGTCTGGACAGATTTCTGTAATGAATCACTTTTTACGGATCATGGACCATCTGCTACTTTGGTCATTAGATTTATCCTCCCTTTTTTATCTTACTGGTCACAGGTAGTAGTGATAGTCACCTTTAAATATATGGTAAACCTGACAGGAACAATTATTCAGCTACTAATCTTATTTTTATTTCTGTGCTTAATCATTGACACCTACCCCTCCATTTCTTCTCTCAAAGCCTGGTTAAGGTAATTTCTTCAATATCCACTATTTCAGATGATAGAAATTCCATTTTGCAACTATTCCTATAATGGACCAGGCAATTGATATATTCTCTGCTAAAATGATCTCACCTGATAAAGTAAAATGCAAGGTTTGGATTTTTCTTAGTCTACTTTTACTTTTATTTGGAATTGCCTCTTTTGGGTTTGGGATTGAGTTCCCATTTTTGAGCAGGATGTATAAACATAATAAAAGACGAACTGCACTATTGTAGATGAATAAATAACAGATATTGACCACTGCATGTCTCTAGATAATGCACACGATAGATGGAAAAAAAGGGCGGAAAAATAGAATCAGACCCGTATTTTGCAATTTTACATAAAACTTCCTGTATATRAAATAAAGGTAGTATAAAACAAAAGTACCATAAAATAAAAATAATATAAAATTAAAAAGGTAATATAAAATAAATTTAGTATAAAATAAAGGTAATTTTTACACCTAATAAATTTCTTCTTGCTTATTGAAAAATGACTCTATGGCACTTGGAAAATTATTTTAGCTTTTCCTTTTCACAGAGATGTATACATTTTTGATTCTTTAATTGTAATGTTGCATTCAGTGAATCATAAAAAGGGTTATAAACACCTACAGTCAGATTTGCAACTTCTTCTACAAGAAATTCCATGCATCTTCAAGGCTAATGTCATCCTTGCTCTGTGACCTTGGAAAGTTTACCAGTTTCGTAAGGAATGATGTACATGAATGAAGCAGTGTTGATTTGCTGTAACTCAGCACAAAAAAGTTGACATGGCTAAACTAAACTGAACACTCAACTATCATATTTCTGTGGATTTCATTCTTGACTTAAAAATAGGAGAGAAAATTATTAGACAAATATATAACATTAGACAAATATATAAACTACATGCATTACTATTCACAGAACAGAGAACACTGACAGTAACTAATGTTAGAAGACTACCAAAACTTGACAAAAAGCTAGTCTGAAAATTCAATCTACTTTTGTGTCAGTCTGTAAGCAAGAAGAGCAATCCTTGTAAGAATTACAGTCAGTTCAAGCGGCATTTCCACTCCCTCTCTCTTTTTTAAAACATACAGAATTCCTAAAAATCTGACATAATATTGAAATCAAAAACTAAATTATATTTCAGTCTCTATCATTAAGTACTCTCTAAAAATCAGTACTTTTTAAAAGATGTCTGCTATTGCGATACACACACACTCTCAGTCTTACATTTTTCCAGGCAGTAGACATTTTTGTATACAAAATATATCCTAGTGTGTCAACAGAGCGCAGAGAATCCAGTACTATTTTGGGAAAGAAAGAAATTGCAAACATATATTGGAGTCTTCGGAGACAAAAAAAATAAGATCATATGTAGAATTATTTTCAGGTTTCTTTGTTTTCTTAATGCTTTTGTATGAAATGAATTAATCAAGAGGACAAAATAAAATTCTCAACTTTGAAGAAATGCTGTGGGGAAAAGCAATATCAAACACATAAGTTCTGTTCAATATTTTTTCTATATTTCTATTCTTKTGTGAGCTTGATAATGAATTTATTTGATATGAAAGGTTTTTTATTCAGGAACTCAAAACTGTAAACTTAAAAACACGGTAACAATGCAAATCTATTGTTTCAATTCTAAGTATATTTTTGTATGTTTTAAAATACTTGAACTATTAAAAGTTTGGCTGCCTACTTAATTTGTGTGTCACTTTAAGTTGGAAGAATACCAGTGTACAGAGAGGAATCTAACCTGAAGATTGTATAAGATGACCTCTTATGAACATATTTTTCTTTTAAGTGCTGTCAGCTGGAATCTGGTCTGATTTAAGGTACTGAGAATCAGGAGTCAACATTTTAATCAGCTGTAAATGGTCCCTCCTTAAAATCACTTGTATTTTTAAAATATATAAACTGGGTACTTAAGCAGAAGTCCCAGTGATCAGCACAGCAAACCACCTGTTGTGGACTATCAGCAGTAAAGGAAGCCAGATGGGTGCTAAAATTCAGCATCAGCCAGCATACAGGCAAAAAAGAAGGCTTTTAATCAGTTATTTGAAAAAATCTTGAAAAAAATATGCATTAAATAAACTCTGTGAATAGCTCTATATAKTTATACATATAGTTATATATAACTGTAATGACTTTTTAATGTATTCACCTTTTGTCAATAACATTGGTGCAATGACTAACTACTTCACATTACCTTTTCTAAATTAATTTATCCATAGCAGTGCTTTCAAGACCAGTAAAGCAACCTTTTTTGCTTCTGGGTTTGTGCACACCTTCAAATCAACACAAACACTTCAGGACTTGTTATTTCTAAAAGCATATGGAAATTATATAGGTGTAGTTTGAATGTATGATTGCAAATACTGAGCATATGTTAGTTTGTTGCAGATTTACATTTTCCCTGCAAGTGCTAAGCATTAAAGAAATGTATTTATTGCTCTATATTTCAAAATCATAAAAATAAAAACATGTGGTTCTTTTTTTCTCATTAACATTTTTGAAATAAAACATTGCAAAATTATGATCAAAATTATGTTCATAAATCACAGAATCACATAATGGCTCGAGTTAGAAGGAATCTTAAATATTACCCAGTTCCAACCCATGACATGGGCATGGACAATTTTCACTAGACCAAGTTGTTCAAAGCCCCACCCAACCTAACCTTAATCATGGGATGGGGCATCCAGAACCTCTCTCAGCAATTTGTTCCAACTGCCTCATCATTTTCACAGTGAAGATTTTCTTCCTGATGTTTAATCTAAACCTGCTCTCTTTCACTTCAAAGCATTCTCCCCCATGTCCTGTCACTACATACACTTGTAAAAAGTCCCTCTCCATTTTCTTGTCGGCTCCCTGATGCTGGAAGACTGCAACAAGGTCACCCTGAAGTCTTCTCCAGCACCAGTTTGAGGAACTGAGCAGTCTGGCAAAGTACTGCACTAAAATGTAAATATCCCCAGGATTTGTGAAAGCATTTGGCTATTTGGGGTCTTTTAACTTGCAACTGTCATTATTATATGCTATATTTAGCAAGTATCTACTCTATGCTGTCAATTAAAAAAAAACAAAAACAAAAACAAAACAAAAAAAATCTRAGGAAGAGTCTTGTGGGTTGTAGCCATGAGCTCTTGCAGTCTTACCAGACCTGGTGCTGAAGGACTGGAACTTCAAAATTAAAGAAAGTGTTTCTAAATAACTTTTATACTTGAAATTATGTTTATATGGGGGGGAAGGTGGGTTATTTCTACTGCATAGTTTTACTTGATACTAAGCAAAAAATTCCTACATATTTCTCCCTCATTTGTGAGAATCTGACTTCATTTTGCATTTGTGTTATTTATACCCTTATCCTTCACCTTATATGCTTCATTCATTTTGACAACTTCACAGTCCCTCCTTCCACAGTTACTTAAAGTAGCTTCATGGCCCAGGGTTGCAGACTGTCTGAACTCTCTGCCCTTGAAGCATAACTAGAGAAAGCATGAAAATCTCTACTGAACATTGATGAGAAATCTCACTTGCCCTTTAACAGTTTCATGTATTCACCAAAACCCTGTCTAATCTTAATAAGCTTTTGTACGCCTGAAAGGTTGTTTTTTGCCCACCCACTCGACCTTGTAAGAGACAGTTCTATAACCATTATATGTATAATTATGGAAATCTGATTCTAAGGAAGCTTTAAATCCTACACATGCAAAAATGAAAATTTTGCTCCTTCCACACACTTATGTAATCTGCCTTCGTAGGCAACCACAGTAATGGAAATGATAGTTAAATCACAGTTCAGGGTCTGAATGTTGTRCTTGAAGAGAACCAAGAGTCACTTAATAAAAAAATGCTTTTTTTTGATCTTTGTTATGTATTTTTTTAAAAAAATAACTTTTTTCAAGGATTTTTTAAAATTTAATTAAATTTCCTTTCAGGAGGAGGATTAAGATACTTTTGAACCTCTCTACTTACTCCATGCAGAGTGAATTTGTTAGGATGAAAGAAAGAGGCAAAACATAAGAACAATGCATGCAGTAACCAAGATTTAATTTCACTTGAAAACCTTTCTCTAACAGGTATATCACCTTTCTCTTCTGGTGAACATGGTGCTTGTGTGAAAAGACAAATATAGACATGGTTAAAAGGAGGTTCAAATCCACTTCTGTGATAAAACATGATCTCTATAATGTTACAAAGTAGGTTGTAGGTATCTTTAGGTACACTTAAAATGAAAGTGGTTTGAAAAGAGTGCAATGCTCCAGCGAGATACTACAGTTCTCTTAGAAATCATCAAAAAGTCATCTAGTTCATTTCAGTCTTACTCTTGTTATGTCTTTTCTCAGCATCAAACTGGYTCAAAATCTAATTCAAGTGAGAGGATCCAAAGTGTATAAATCTTTCATCAACTTTCAACTTCATTGAAACTACATAATTACAATATACTACTAATGCTCAGTAAGATGAATAATATGAATGGTATTTTCTAGTCTTTATTTTGAATACTCTGAGATATTATCAATATAATTTACACAATCAACTTAAGCTGTAATTTTAAGTATTTAAGATTTGCTAAGCCACATTTTAAAGGATACCAGAGTGTTTACATCTTTGTCCTAGATACCTCAGTCACATGCCTCAGATGAGGTGGGAGAAATTAGGTCTAGGATATAGACAATAGATGTAAATAACATATAAACTGTTATATAAAGAGTAGATAAAATAACAATTTTTCAAGTGAGGCATTGGAACTTCTGAGCTGAAACCCTAAAATATATTACACAGTATTTTTGACTTTTGTTTAAAARATTGAATGTTCAACAGTTTCTCTCTAACTACCTTGTTGGTTGTGAGTTGAAACACAATTTMTCTGCACTTACAGTCAAGAGTATTTGACCAGGGGGTCTCTTATCTCTCTCTGTCTCTTTCTCATAGAATTTTACTGRCACATATATCCCATGTGACTAATTAATTATGTGTATAGTAATTAGCCTTTAGTAGTGTAGGCAAAAAAGAAGCCCTAAAATTATTTATTAAATTATATGTTGTTAGGGGGTTTTTAATATATTTTTGTGTACATATGAATGTACATAGACACTCATTTTAGAAAAGAAGGTGATATTTCATAAAAGTTATTAAAAATATTTYCCCTGTCAGTTAACCAGGCAAATTTTTATCAGCTGAAATGCAAATTTCCATATTTTGCTGTTCACTTCTTTAGCATTATAAAAAGGTCTGTCACAATTAAAATACAATTAGAACAAAGGAAATTTTTTTTGCTATTTCAAGGTGTTATTAATTTTATTCCTATCATCTCCAGGGTTCTCTCAAGTCCTATTCAACTCTGTGGGCACCTTTAAACTGATTTCTTTGTGAATTAGATCAGGCATTTAATCTCTGAAAGATTAGTACTGTACTATAGCTAGATAATAGTTTTCCTTTGAAGCATCTTTTACATATAAATGAGACAAGTTTAATCAAAGATATGTCTTTTGGCAACTTATACAACAGTTTCTATCAGTTTCACTCTAACATGAGCCTGAAATCTATGCCTTTAGACTAGCTAAAAACTTGGCAAAATGGGAGATCGATATAGGAAAAAAAAAAGAAATTGGATACACCCTTGGTTCATAAATAAMAGAAAAACACTTTTACAGCGATATCTGAGTCTTTAAAATATTAGGTTTTGTTCTCCTGTTTCTTAAAGCAGGTGAGAACAAAATATATCTGCTGATCTTTAATGCCACATGCTCTTACCAGAGTAAAATCCTGCCGTGCATAAAGACCGCGGACTAAATTTACTTGAGCAAGCAAAGGTGCCCAGTGCCTTTTGAGATTCCAGAAGGCAGATAGTCCAGGCTCTGGCTGCAGAAGTATGCACATTTCTTGGAGGCCTGGGCCATATCTATTCCTCTGTCGGCTCAGAAAGTCTAAAATAGCTCACACAGCACTCCCCACCTGTGCTTAGGTAAGTGAATTGCTCCCTGTGAGTCATATTTCTGTCTTCAGTTTCAGAGAAAGAAAGAATCAGTTTTGAAGCACTATAGAGGTTTGTAACTTGAATCCATGGCACTAACAGATAGAAGCATTTTTAGTGCATTTAACACATTCAGATAGTTCTATAAAGACAGCAGATTCATTGCAGTAAATTAATCTCTACTCCCTTTGGGTCTCAGATATTTCCTTTGGCTTAGGTCAGCCAAACAGTGTTTTGAAATATTATGTTGTGGAACTCATACATGCCTCAACCAGCCTAAACCAGCAGGTTTTTTTCAGTATAAACAGTGCTTTCAAATTAATTTCAAACAGAAAAATCAAAATGGAATCTTCTGTGAAGGTACACAACATGTCTAGTGAAGTAAAACAAGAGGATCTGCCCACATTCTTTCTATGTAAAAAAATTAATTTTAAARCRTATTTTTCAGACAAGTACAAATCTTTGGGAATTTATATTTGCATTTCTCTCAAGGAAGTTAAAGAATCATATTTTTAGATATCCCACTTATACTAATAGTAGAAGCCATTAAACATATGTGCCTGCTGAATAAAAAAGCAAATTAGACATATTTTTTTCAGAGACCAGATCTGTAGTAGTTAGTTCACAACAGAAAAAGAAAATGTGAATTGAAAATTACTGAATTTACTGGAAGGTTAATAAATCACAATTAGAGGCTGACTGATTGATGCTTTAATACTTTTTGCATCTAAGGATATTTTTGGAACATATTTGAATTAATCATCATGATGAGCTATTGTGATATGTTGGACAGAACAGTTTTAGTGAGAAATGAGTCATGCAAAGAGAAGTACAGTTGGAAAGAGAGACGTCATCTGTATTTCTATGTGGCCAGAGTACTGTAGAGGCCTACAGAAAGGGGCAAAGTGTACATAGAGGAATAAATCACTAAATATTCAAATACAAGTATTAATTCATGCTATTTAAAACTGACAACCTCTATAAAAGTTTACAGAAAACACATTTTAAAAACTATGGTAAACATTTTTCAGCACTTTTCCACTACTCAGTTTACCTTCTGTTCCTTTCTGATAGGTTGGCAATTGAGTATTCAGCTTTTTTTCTTCACTTCTAGGTGCTCTTCAGCTCCTGTAGCCACTCCTTTCAAAGCCTTCTAAAAGGTGTAGTCTAATTTAATGGTTTTTTTCCCCAAACTCCTTCTCTTTTGCCCTTCAGGATGGAAAAAAACCCCAAACATAAAAGAACCTCCTTTAATTAATTTAAGAACTATGTCAAGAGAAGTTGTTTCCCTAAATATACTGGCAGTCATCTCCATGTAACTAACTAGTAAGCAATCTTTTGTCTATTAGAAAAATGAAAATCCCCTCTGTGATGAATACCTAACATTAACATTACCCAGTAAGGAGTATAACTTCCATTCTTATTCAACACTTTGACTACAATAGATTTTACATTTAAAAYGCCATACGAATATCTAAACAGATAATTTTCTGTTGTGTATAAGTGATTCTTGTCTAGGWGTAGGTACAGCAGCAATCCATTGCTTTGCAGCAGAGACTGAAGAGTTTTCTTCAAGAGTTTTTAAAATAGTACTACAGTGATTTCAGAATGAATCCTAAACATTTGTATATGTTTTGTAAATACTTTGTCGTTGTCATCCATTTAACAAAGGAGATGTTCTCAGGTTTGAAAAAGCAAACAAAAAATAATTCCCAAAATACGAAACACTAAACCTTATTTTTCATACTTTAAAGGAAGAAACTTTCACTAGACTTTATTCTTCCATGCAAAATATCCTTTCTGAGTTGAAAATTCCACTGTATGAGTTGCACTTACTACTTAAATTTTCCTAATACTGAATTAATTTTTTTATTATTTTTCTCTTTTCTTTATGTTAGCTTTGGATGTTGTCCAAATGTCATTAGAATTAATGAGTAGGGTTGAAGTGTATGAATAGAAATTTTATTGTGCAAAAKCACTGCTTTAGGTAAACTCCTAATTTTCATATTATAGAAAAAAAAAGATGCTTTACACAAGAAAGGAGAGCTGCTCAGCATACACCTTTTTYAAACTTCTACACTATTCTTCAGACTGAAACATTAGATATCACTTAGCCATGTATGAAATAGGACTACCTGGTGCATAAACCTAACTAAATGTACAAGCAATCGCTTGGCTTGACTTAAACTATCACAGATACAGTAATTTCTAATTCTTTCATTTTACACTGTCTGGGAAGGGGCTCTGTGGAAAAGGCTGTGATTGTCCTGGTAGGCAGCAGGTTGACCATGAGGCAGCAGCATGCCCTGGCAGCAATAGAGATCAACAATATCCCGGGCTGTATGAACACAGCTGGGCAAAGTAACTGTCTCCATTTACTCTACATTCAGTAGGAGCTTATCTAAAATACTGCATCCAATTTTGAACCCTGAAGACAGAAAAGGCACTGATAAACTGGAGTGAGATCGGCAGAGGACTCCCAGGATGCTATATTACACCGATACTTGATAAAACAAACAAAAAGCCCAAGCAAATATACAAAAATGGCCTTAAAATGTGAACTGTTTTGCTTTGTGGTTTTTGTATAATTTCTGTACCTTTAAATTTCCAGTGAGATTTTGAAGCTTCAGTAGAATTGAAAGTGCATAGCAAGGCGTTTGAATGGTATCTTAATCTGCTGACCCTTAAGTTTATTTTGCATAATATGTAAATCAACCTCTCTAATCAAAAGTACTTTCTTGCTGAGCAACCTTATTGGTGAATTTCAGTTCCCTACTGAAAATCCTTTATAATAAKAAGGGATTATTAAATTTTGATTAGCATCAGATTATACTAATTTTATCCACCAACTGACATTTCTGCTAATTGAGGATAAATGCACTAGTCTGATACCTCCCCAAAACACAGAACATATTGAAAGTCTCAGCACAAGCTGAAAACTTAATTAATATTCATTGTGCTTCCTGGAAGCTACTGGTTGCCTAAACCAGAGTCTTGCAGATAAAGCTGAAAATGCAGTCTCCACAATATCACTATTTGGCACATTTTGTTTGAATTATTAAATAGAAGTGATATATCTAAAGTTATTAGCAAAGTGTTAATGTAATGACTTTAGTCATTACAGACCTTTCTGTGATAAACTATGCTTGTGTGCACTTATTAAAGAACATCGGGCTAATGCTGATTTCTCAGTCAGGAAAATTTCACACACACTTGAAAAATGGGAACAGAATGAATGGGAACAAAACTGGTCCTCTTTTCTGGTAGCAATGAGTAGGATTGGTAAAAACATGGACATCTTTCTTTCTTTCTTTGATTACTTTCATCAAACCTAAACAGAAATCTTAGTTATTGGAAATGGAAGATACTTTTGGTTTTATTGCGAAGCCACTTCCCTCAATGCTTCATTGTCATACTCTAAAATGGCTTCATTTTGATGTGAAATATTGTCATTCCAAAAGTTTTAAGTTACCTAAAATGCAGAGTCTTTAAAATCTCATACACCTCACAGTTTAAAAATCAGCAGTTTAGCTATTTCTCAGCTTAGATAAGGAATCCAGGAAATGCAGCGTTTAGATAATGACTACAARAATGAAGCTGAAAAGAAAGTTCTTTTTTTTCAAGGATAAACAAATGGATAATCTCTGATGTCCTTTTTTTCTGTTAAGAATAGGGCAGATCACATCAAATGCACAACACTAACATTCTCATCTAACTGCAACAGTCTTAAAGATAATATTGATTTAGACAAAGGAGAAAGAGGTTGAAGAAAGTCTATGCCAAATTAAATACCAGTTTATTGCGTCACTTATTATGAATACAAGCATATTAGTGGATTTATTTGACCAGCTAATCTCTGGAATATGCATTTCTTAAGTAATCATTTTTTGTTTGCATTAATTATTGAATTAGAATGGAGTACAATTGAAATATAATTAGCAATACAAATCAGATTCAAATTTGTGAAAAGTACCCTGAATTTCAATTGTAACTATTTTGCCAGCATGGTAGGAATTTTAAGTGTTTGGAGTTTTATAACATTTTCCTTTTCATATTCTGACATATCCAGTCGCACAATATATTATGTCAACAAGTTTCACACCAATCAAAAAATATGTTATCAAATGAGTTAGAATATTTTTTACCATTTTCTGATCTGATTTGACAATTACACTATAAAATGATTGGCATAAAATTAATTAAAATAGTTACAATTCATTTTAAATTCATAATAATCCATTTTAAATCAGCCTGGTTTATTGTAAATCCTTCATTGCATTTTGTGGTATAAATGTCAACATAAAAGTTCTTATTGTTCCACAAACTCAGAAATCCAGTTACATGGTGACCACGACTTCCATTTCATTAAGAGCATTTGCACTTGTTTTTATACTTTGTGACATTTTACTTCAGAGTTATCCCCTGAGAATTTTGCTAAGCATGTCTTGATTGAGAAAACAGAAGGAAAACAGAATGTRTATTCAAAAGTATGATAACTTAATGCACCGAAGACCTCATTCTCTTCAGACTGTGGCTGAAAGAGTTTGTTGATATGCTCTGTGCCTCCAGTTTTCTTTTACCAAACATTTAAGAGGAAGATGTCTTTTCTCACTGAAAAAATATATGCTAATATCACTACTCTTGGCATTGTAACTCAGTGAAAAGCTCTGCTTCTTAAATTGCAGGAACATGGGTTGTTCTGCCATTATGGGAAATGCTCAGAACCTATCAGGATCTTTCCTATTGTGTTTCTTGTAGAGAAGTAAGACAAAATTTTAATATTGTTAACTTTTGTTACTATTCTTGGTTTAGAACCAGAGATTTGTTGCAACATGAGCAGAATGGAATGAWTAATTCCAGCAAAAAGTTTCCTGATTAAACAACTCCTTTTTTGTTGAAAGTGGGCAGAACTGGTACACACACATAAAAATGTTGTCACACATGCCCCAGTTGTATATTGTTCAGGTACGTGCATGTTGGACCAAGCATATGGAAGAACAATAGCCTTACAAAAACACCCTGTATTTATTCGATACAGATGGACCTACATAATGTTTCTGTAGCATATAAAACTGTACCATCTGGCCTTTTGCTGTCCTTCTTTGAAGTATTGTTCGGCTGTAATTGTGAATCATCAAATTTATAACAATGTAGACGTGACCTGTCTATCCTGACATAAGCAAGTGGCAAAGTGAACAAAATCAGTAATGAACAAACTCAGTAATGCTTTAAGAACTTAAACCTCTTCTTTTCCCCATATTGATATTAGTTTGGGAAAAAAAAAACCAAACAGGAAAAAAGTGGAATTACGTTCACCCTGGGCATTTCAGGAAAAGAACTGCTGATTGAAATCCTGATGATTCAATCAAATGATTGAATCCCTGGGAAAAAAGTTATTTTTATAATTAAAAGAGGAAAGCAGCAATTTTTTTTCAAGTTTTAACGTCATTTCTRTAGCTTTGTCCTCTCTAAAGAGGTTTACACAAGCTGCTTCCACTATTGCCTAAATAAAAATCATTAAGGACTCTATCAACAAAATAATTACTTCTGTTAACTAAAGAATGGCACAGTGCCCACTAATATAGCCTCAAAATTACTGAAACTCRTGTGAACAGCAGTAGTTTGATTTCAA
This sequence comes from Parotia lawesii, assembly GCA_003713295.1. NCBI lineage: Eukaryota > Metazoa > Chordata > Aves > Passeriformes > Paradisaeidae > Parotia > Parotia lawesii. The sequence continues at coordinate 25,756 of RAHM01000234.1, read as the reverse complement.
TCTGTGGTATTCAGCAATGCTTTCACTAAATATCACTGCTTGTGAAAAAATACACTCTAATGCCTTTACTGGCATTCAYTATTTAAAAAAAAATAATGATTTTGAGTGTCAGTATCAGAACATACTAGATAAACACATTCTTTASTATCTACAGTTGTGATGATCTTGGATTTAATCCTACAGTCACATAAAATAGAATTATTCCTGCTATAGGTGATTATAGATCATTCCTGTAAGAAGGGATGTCAAGGTCTTTTTCAAGAATAATAGAGAATAAAGAATTAACTTATTGAATATTATTGAACGCAATGAAAAAACCCAGAGAAAAATGTACTTTTATTCTGAAATTCCATTAAAATGTTTGAGAAGCAACTACAAATTACAAAATATTCCCCTTTTTCTGTTTCTCGTAAAACAAACAGAAGGACACAATGAAGTTCATATTTTGAATATGATGACAATTCAATTTATAATTCATTTTGAGAGACAGACAGTGAAATTTCATAAAAAGCCCAATCCTTACCCAGACCAAAATCAATATACAATRGGATTTAACTTTGCTGTGTTTTAGCAGTGGTTAATTTAAATTAGCATTCTGTTTGYTGGTTAGAATGTAGAATTCTATATCAGACAGTTGAATTGCAGTTGCATTCATAGAGCTGAGCCTCTTCCTGTAGGTCTCACAGCAGGAACATGCTAATTCTTCTCTTCAGAAATCCCAACATCCTCCAGAGGTTAGACATACAAAATTGCAGAGATCCTTTTCTCAATGTCAGCAATAATTTTTTTTCTTCCTTAAACTCCAAGTGGCTTGCTTCTTTTTAAATATGCAGGCATGAGAAAAGTAAGTGTTGATAATAATAGTAATACAATATCACAACTGTAACACATTTATGAGACTTTRTCCTAAAATGAGAGCAATAGCTTCTGGTATTGCCTGTTGGGATATGTAAGTGTAAACATGACTTGTTTATTTGGCAATAGACAGGTGAGGAAAATTTCGGCCCGACAAGGCTCTTACCACCTGTCTTGGCTTCAGCTGGGAAATAATTAATTTTCTTCCTAGTGGCTAAGTCATTTTTGGATTCAGGGTGAGAATRAAATAGATAACACATTGATGTTTTGGTTGTTGCTAAGTAGTGTTTACCCTAAGTCAAGGACTTTTCACTTTTCCATGATCTGCTAGTGAGGAGCTGCAGAAAAAGCTGGGAGCATGGGATTATGGCCATGACAGGTGACCCAAGCTGGCCAAAGGAATATTCCATACCACAGAACATTATATCCAGTRTATAGACTGGGGAAGTTACCCAGAAGGGTGCTAGTCATTGCTTAGGGTCACACAGGGTATSGGTCAGCAGGTTATAATATCAATTATATTGTGCATCATTTGTTTTCCTTGGGTTCTGTCACACTCTCTCCCTTCCCTTATAATCATCATTATCATCATCATCATCATCATTTATTTTCAATTATTAAACTGTTCTAATCTCAACGGACAAGGTTTACCTTTTCTTTCCRGTTCTTGTCCCCATGGGGGATGAGAGGGGGAGRGAGTGAGCGAGCAGCTGCGTGGTRCTCAGTAGAGTCTGTTTTGCTCATGTTGGTACTTAGAAAGCTATTTCCCTTCTTATCTAGACCCATAAGCCTTTTAATCTTATTCTGTCTCCAAAGAAAAGGTGAAAAGGAAGCACCAAATATAATGTAGTTTAACAAACCCAGGAAAGTGGAGTGGCAATGGAAGGGTAAAAGAGGCTGGTACAATTTCAACAAGCTGTGGTCAGTACGCTGGTCTCGCAACAGCTCATCAAGGTTGTTGTTCTGCCTTCTTGTTAAACTTCTCTAGTTCTTGCTATGTCACCTTACTTTGTGCTCTCTGTGTTTGGAGGGTATATGATTCACAACCAAAGTTGGACTTGCCAGTGAGTTGAAGTAGACCCACATGTGCACAGATGAAGCACTCAAACTAGGACTAATGCAAAGACTGAGCATAGGATCTGATGATGGGTGTTTGGCAGTCTTAGAGCAAATGTTAATATCAAGAAATGTGCAGATGTGGGTGTGCTTGTGGATGGAGGAGATCCGTGTGTGTGCTAGTAGTGAACCTCCATCCCAATCAGGCGAAAATAGGATGAGATTGGGCCTCTCGTGCTCACATGCATGAGAGTGTTGTTGGTGCCTACCTGGGTGCTGGTAAAGGCAGTGTATCCTGTTGTACTGATCAGCATATCTGGTCATATCTGTGAGCAGGTTTGTGTGCACACAGACCCCTGCATCTTTGGAGCTCACTCTCGCTACTGGCTCAGTTAATGTTCACAGGATTCATCTTCCCTCAATACTTTCACTGGAGATGTACTGTCTCTTATGATGAGAAACAACTGAAACTAAATTTTCTCAGTAGCATAACTTCACTGTTCTAGGCATATTTGCGTTGGCTGCTGGTTTTAAAATTAAAGCCTTAGTCAAAGTTATTGTATTCTGAACTATATTTCATCAAGAAGTCAATGTTATGCTTTTTCCAAAGGTTGATTTTGGTGTTCTCATCTCTACAAATCTCTGGAGCTACCAGCTATATTAACCTTATGCAGTGGGATTGGGCTTTTTACACTTAAGAAACTCAAAACTCTATGGACAGCTGCCAGAAGTTAAAGAAATCAAATGAAGAAAAAAGTATTTATAGTTTAAAAAGTCCCACAATAACTTTAGTTCAACAGCAAAATATCTAAATGAAAGAAAAAAAACCAGCTAGCATTGTAGCAATTTAAAACCCATTTAAATGACATATATAGTTTCCTCTTGAAAACCATCATCATGGGGATCCTCTGATAAAGCCATCAAARTGTCTTTTTGACAGCTTCTGGCTAGTACTACCAGTGGAGTTTGGCCTCAGCTGGCTGGACCTGGCTGCAGCAGCACAGTTTCCTTGCTGCTATGCAGTTCTTTTACTTGTTTAGACTGTTCTGATTTTTAACAGTCGTATAGTAAATGTTTAATCCTTTGTCTACACTATCACTGCAATTCAGATAGGCAAAGTCTAGCAGTATGACAGCTCTTACATTTTCAAAGATACTTAAACATAAAGGAGTAGTGATTAACAAGGTGGGGTGCAGGGTCTTCTTGAAGGTGTAGCACAGCACAAGACAATGCTGTATAATTATTAAGTCTTGAGTACTTTTCAGATTCCCTCTTTAATCAAAACTAACATTAAATGTAAAACACCTCTTAAAAGAAAAACAAAAGACAGATGTACATTTCCTTTAAAAAGCCAACAAAGAGGTGTTTTCAAACTAAACCTTCAAGTTTTTTTAAATGGTGACATTTGATTGTTAAAAGTAATGTGGCACAAATTACTCTTCCCTTGCTTTTTGTCTATCACCTTTTGTGCTACAAAATGTTTATAAAGAAAATTTTCCATTTTTTCCTACTTTTTTTCCTTCTGAAACATCATTTGCATGTTATTTCAAATAACTGACTCTAGTCATTTTGTCAGTTTTGTAACTGCTTCTGTCCATTTTATAATTTCACGCATGACATTTTCCATTACCTTTAAGTAGCCAGTGGCAGTTATTTAGAGAGTTTTTTCCTTCGGAATATTTCCATGGAGACTAGAATTAAACAGTCATTAAAATGGTAGAGTCCTTTTGTTCCTGTAAAATAGCTCTTGCACAGCACTGGAGTTGCTGAAATTTACAGTTACATAGAATCATAGAAACATTCAGGTTGGAAAAGACCTTTAAGGAATTTAGTATCTACGTGTGTGTGTGTGTGTGTGTGTGCGCGGATCTGTGTGTGGGTGGTGAGTTGTGATGGTGATGCCCTTAAAAACATCAAGATTAGTATTTAGACAACGACTAGAATAATAGATATACTGACATACCTGTTCCAGTCCTTCTGAAGGTTAAGGCACCAATATCCTCAAGAAATTTGTGTTTTGCAATAGCAAATAAACCTCTCTTCAATTTTTCCATTGCATTCATCTACAACAGCTCTGAAGAACAAACAATGAACATAGGTACTTGTGTGAAAAGAGACAAGAATTAAATTTCAAATGTACTGTGGAAGAAAACCCATGTACTGAAGCAGCAAATGAAACTTGGGAAAAGAAACCCCAGTATTGCTGAATATGAAAATAATTTGAAACTTAAATGCAATTTAAAAAATAAAAGACCTGTGAGACAAATATTTGGTTTTTTAAATACAGGAAACATGAAATTAAACATTTTGTTTATCTTTCATGGGGCCRAGACAAAAACAGCTGCCAGCTGCCTTTTGAGAAGAGGGAAGGGTTGGTACATTTTCAAGCTGAACAAAATTTTGAAACCTGTTAGTTAGGATGTATTGTGAGATTCTAGACTATTAACTCTCCAAAAATGCTTACTACTCACTTAAGAAAAAAGACAGTAACAGTACAGCAAGCCAGCACTACAATTGGTACCACAGATATTCCCAAAAGAAAAGTAACCAAGACTAATAATAAAATTAAGGTAGCTGAATATATTTAACTACACTAATCCTGCCTGTACGGTACATCTCATGGTCATTAAACCTTGATAGCATCTGATATCACCATGCTGTACAATGAAAAAGGCTCCTAGAAATTCCATCTGAAGAACAATCATATTTGTTAAAAATATCTGATTGAGTGACATCTRTAAACATCGCACATTCAGCTGACACCAAAATATTATGTGCTCCATAAACCAGGATTTTTCTTTGTATTTTTTACATGTTCAAATAAAGTTCTAAACAAATCTCAGTTTGGACTGGATGAAAAAGTTTTCCCTGCTTCTTCTGAAACATAAAAAACAGTCTTTAGAATAGACAACATGTAAAACTAACTTAAAGACAAGGTGCTTTTAATTTATTTTTATTCACATCTTAAATTCAAATATGTAAATGGAGATAAGCATGCACACTTCAATACAAATTACCTGTTTAGTCTTTTGGTAGCTTATCTAGGCTGCCTCCCTAACATAAAACTCTCAGTTTCTTATATAAAACTTTCAGTATGCTGGAAAGAAAAATCTACAGCTGTGAAGACATAAGTTCACCTTACAGATTAAAATATTGAAAGATCATAAAAAATCAAACAGTAAAACAGTAGGATATCTGAAGGCTTTCACATAAAACTGTTTTTAAAGGCAAAAGTAGATCTCCCACAACTGCACTTTTTCACAGAAATATTTCGCACCAAGTATGCATTTAACTCAAAGCAAAAAAATTTAACTTGAGAAATAGGAGATGCAAACCAGAATAAAAAGCCGATTCAGCTTCGTTCTGTGACCATCAGAGTTGCCTCACTGTTTTGTAAAAGTGTAGTTTGAATTCCTCATGCTGTTTTCTTCTGCTTCTGATAAGACTGTGCTCTTGTATCAGGTATCAGATGGGAGATCAGTAAGGCTTGTGTGCCTAAAGAATGTTTTCTAAATTTACCATCTGTTAAAAATCATAGAACTGTAAAATCATACAAATCATTTAGGTTAGAAAAGACCTCTAAGATCATCAAGCCCAACCATTAACCCAACACTGCCAAGTCCAATACTAAACCACGTCCCTGAGTGCCTCATCGAAACTTTCTGCAGGTAACACCTGTTTTGGAACCAGGTATTGGTTAGCTGTCTCTTTCTGTTTCTTCCCTCATCATTCCGTGCAGCTGCAAGGACACCACTTGTGCTCCTGACCCCTTAACCTATTGTCCCAAGCCCCTGAATTCTCTCTCAATCATCCTCTGACTTCTTGTTACTACTTCATTGCTGACCACCTGAAAATCAATAATGGATGATAATCTGAGGGCTGTACTAAGGTGGGAATCTTTGTCTTCCCACATTTAACCCAGGCCCCAGGAAGACAGCAAACTGCCCTAAGGAGTGGGTCCAGTATTGCATATTGGGCCTTCTGTTCCCTTCAGAAGGGCATCGCACATCATTTTTTCTTGATGGAAGCAGTTTGATACAGGGTGTAGGATGACATAACCTCAGGGACACCTCCAGCACAGATCAACCTCTTTATTGTGCAGTTCCACTCACARAGTCTCATACCTATTGTGCAAGGGCACCTGGGAAGCTGGGGCAGCTCTGTGTTGGTGAAAGATAAAATAGAATTCCACAGTACATTTTTTAATAGTGCAAGAATCTAAATAATTTCAAAATTTTAACACTGATAAAATGTCATGTTTAAATGAGAAAGTTTTTATGGTGTTCAGAAAAGGTCACATACGTATCTAATTAATACAAGACACCAAATTTAGTAAATTTTTCATAGGAATAAAGTTAAATATTACAAATTTGCAACATCAAATATGCAGTTTCAATAAACTAGGAGGATTGAAGGTTTCCGAATGTGCCTTGTGCATTTCAAGAAATTCTCTAATTAAAAGCCAAAAATTAAATCCCACAAAGCATTTACCAATATTTTGTAACCAGACCTTTATTTTACTCAGATTACAAAAGAAAGTATTCTTTTTCTTCCCTAGAAAACTCCCTCAAATTTTTAAATTTAAAACAAATATGGAAATAAATTATGTAAAGATATAATCCAAATGTTTTCATAGTCTCAAGGAGAAGTATCTRTGTCTATAATACGAAAAGAAAATTAATGTTATTCTTTTCACAGGTCAAAAATCTCTTTTCTTTGCACAGCAATCTTACCTCCAACTGTGACAAATCAGGTTCTTTGATTTCAGAGAATATTATGCCTCCTCCTCGACTGATATATTGGTAGTGATTTTACTTGGAACTCAACTACGTATTTCTGGTATTGCAAAATAGAAAACAAATTTTCTGTTTATATATTTAAATTACAAATAGATGAAGATGATGCAAATATAAAGATGGAGCTTGATATATAGATGATGCTACAAAATAGCCCATTATCTTGGTTATTGCTATCTGGCACAAAGTAGGAAAAGGGTTCTGTCTTTTTTTAATGTAATGTCATGTCTATAGTATTACCAATTTCTTTTACAGAAAACATTAAAATTTGGTGTTATTTTTAGTTTTCAGTCCTGTTTCTGTGGAAACTATTATAGCTGCAGTTTGTTAAAACATTTGACAAATGTATTTTATTGGTTATTATAATCAGATACATGTCAGAATATAAAGGAAAAACCTGAGCACTTRGTTCCATATCTAGTTATTCAAAAATCCTGATGGAGTAAAGCAGTGAGCTTTTACTCAAACTGAAATTCAGTAAATGTTGCAAAGGTAAGATGAGCTTTCAAACTGCCAAAATCTGCCATCACATCTAATCTAAAAGAAAGATTAAAGAAGCACCTTGGGCAATAAAAGAGTACTGTTTCATTCAGTAATCACTGCTATTCAATAGAACTTTAAGAATGAGATACAGAACATGAATGTTTGTAAACTTAAATGAAGCTATATTATTTAAATGGATGATTGCAGTAGCACCTCGATTTCATTTGAAGATTGCATTCATCATGCATAATCTGACATTTCTTCCAAAGCACTTATTTAAACTCATAATACCACTGTAGAATCATATAACTTGCAAGGACAGGAATTTTCAAAGGTGTTTCACAAAAATAAGTGTACATTCTAACATATCTAATTATACCAGCAGGTTATATCTTCATCTTGACTGAAGGCAGATTGAAGCTGCAAGTTTCAAACTAAATGCTAACATTCATTTACATTCTGATTTGATTGTTTGGGTTCGGGGTTTTTTTAGTTTAAATAGTTTTAGTATTGTGTTAAAATCTCCGAGTCTTTTCTTCATTTTCTGTGTCCATAATTTGTAAATATATTTAGAAAATGGTCATTACAATAAAATTTAGCTTCTCCAGATAAACATGACTTCACGCACTTTCTAATGTTTTAGAGAATATGGTCATATTCATGTCTTCCATCCACAGGAAGAAAAAGATGTTATAAATTCTAAATAATAGAATTTATTATATAATAAATTTTATTTATCRTAAAGCATACACTATTCAATGTGCRGAAACACACCTGAACTCTTTTTCCTGCTGACAAATGAAAGACGTGTGATCTCAGAGTAACCTCACACTAATTCATGGGAAGTTGATGATACAGTTTGCCCAATATTCATTAGAATTTGTTTGCTGAGAGTATCCGTGGGATCAGTTGGGTTACACTCTTATTTATTTCTCTACAAATATACAGGTCCAAAGAAATTCTGGTTCTCTAGAGGAATATCAGTTACAGGAAACTTCATATATATTACAAAGAAAACCAAAAATCTACAACATATTAAATCATTGAGATTAAAAATAGACCACAAGCAATAAGCTCAGGCAGTAGTGTTTTGAATGTTGATTTCAATATTTAAAATCTAGAATWACATAAGTAGAAGAGTTGGACTTGCCCTCTATCAAATATTAACCCCTAGCTGATAAATAAAAAAGCATATCTGTAGGAAAAAACAAACAAAAATTAGAAGCAAAATCAACTCAAAAATCCACTATAAAGCACTGACCTTTCTTTCAGGAGTTGTGCAGAGGATTTAGTTATATGAATCTTTTCTTGAAAGTAACCACCAGTTTATCATTCAGCAGTGCACAGCATATTTCTCAGTCTCGTTTACACTATTCTCATTTTTATTCATACAATTTCTCCTGTTGCTAAGTGGTGAGAGGTGAGACTTTTCATTCAGTTAAACTTTGGAGTCCATCTAGAAGACTACTGTATTCTTTCCCACCATTTTACTATTTAAAACATTCTCATTTAAAAAACAATCATGGAAAAAATGCATATACCTCTGAGGCACTTGTTTTCTAGGATTTCTTTAACCACATGTTTTTAGCGAACAAAGCCTGCTCAGAATTTGAGTTTGAATATCAAATATCCTTACTATTTTCAGATAATTGAGATAGGTGACCTTACGCCCTGTTTAATTCCTATGTGTCTGTTGATCCAAGATGCGTTACTACCTTAAAAATGCAATTGCAAATTATTCATCCTTAAGACTTTTTGTTAAAATCAAGAACAGAGAATATTTTTAGTRTATTAGTCCATAAACACTTAGTACTACTAGCTGTTAAACCTGGTGGAGTTGATCAATTGCCACCCATAAGAAAGCATTCATTTAAAAGAACATGACTTGGTGTTCTCTTCCAACAAGTTCAAGTCTGCAACTTTAAGGAGACAGACTATTCTGTGTTTAAAGACCAGGATCAGTGATAGTGTTTCTGAATGTTAACCCCCTGCTCCAAAAGCTACTCCCACCATGGCAGGGATTTAATCTGTTGTGTGGAAAGTTACTGAGCTTGTTCTGATGTTGATCATGAATAGGACACCTTGCGCATTATAGTTTATTGATGTTTATAGGAAAAAAATGCRTATCTGATAAATTCCAGTGACTATGATGTAAAAGGCAAATTAAAATATTTTCATTCAATAAAAAGGCAGTTTATTCTTCTCTCTAGAACAACAGCAGTTAGAAACAGATATACACAATTAGGATGAAGATATATTTTAGGCAAAGAAATATTTTTAAAGTGTACTATCAGAAATGACGAAAAAGCAAGAAATAGCTAACTRTAACAGCAAGAAATAACAACGAACACTTTAAAATAATGATCATAGTTAATTAATACTGAATGAGAATCCTCCAGAAATACTCATTCACAATAATAGTAAATGAGTTCATCATTGCTTTTATGAAACCAACATTAAGCCAGTGAATTGGGAGTAAAAGCAATTATGTGCACTATGATATTTCTGTTCCTCATTTTGTATCTATTTTTTCTTCCCACAAGTTCAGTCCTCCAAACAAATTCATGAGTAAATGAGTCCATGAGTACACATTATTCTCATGCATAATTCCATGGAGTGAAATTTATGGAAATTCAGGAAGATTGTATTAGTGATGAGCCATTTGCAAATCAATTCTGTGGTCACATTCTTTATCTTGTCTATATTTGTAGTTCCTGCTAAGACATCTAAACTAGGAATTATCTCCCTTCCTTCCAGACGGAAATGGCGCATGACTAATTTGTGGTAAACCAGAATTAAAACAGGTAGACTGAGTCAGACTAAGAAACAAGTCTGCCAGAAAAACTGTGGGTGTCATTGTTCTTCCCTGGTGATTGTGCAGGTTATTTTCTGTTGTCTCTTCCATTTTAAATACTTGAAGATGTACAAATGTAAATCYAAACAAAAATATCTGATCCTTAGGGCCCAGAGAGATAGAAATACGTTGTAGGAAGGTAAAAAATTTCAGTAAGAAATGCTTCAGTGAGGATAATGAACCTCTGAAGAACAGGGACAGAAATGCCTGGCACTCACCCAGCAGCTCCATCACTCCCTTCCTCAGTAGGACAGGGGAGAAAAAAATAAGATGAAAAGAGCTCATAGGTCAAGTTAAAGGCAATTCAATAAGAAAAGCAAAGATCACATGCACAAAAAGAGGAAAGCAAACAAAAAGGTTTATTCTCTACTTCCCATCATTTGGCCACTGCCTGGGAAGTAGGACCTCAGCACACTTAATTGCTCTAGAAGACAAATACCTTAACAACAAATGTCCCYCTCCCTCTGCTTTCTCTCAGCTTTTATTACTGGGCATAATGCCATATGATATGCAATATCACTTTGGCCAGCTGTCCTGGCTGTGTCCCCTCCCAACCTTCTGCCCACTCCCAGCTTCCTGGCTGGGGGATGAGGGGGTGTTAGAGAGATGACCGTGATGCTGCAGGAGCAGTTCTCAGCAGTAGTCAAAACACTTGTGTACATTTTCAACACCTTTCTAGCTGCAGATAAAGGCCACAGCACTATGACAGCTGCTATGGGGAAAGTTAACTCATCCCACTCAGATACAATACACAGTCTAAGAGAGAATTTTACTTTTTTCCCCATTATTTTTATAAATAATTTAGTATAGTACTTAAAGAGACTGAAGGGTTTACTGTCCTCATGCAGTGGGATGAAGACTTTTCTGCCAGTGTAGCACAGTGACCTTGTGGCTAGCCGCACACAAAAGTACTGGTGTTTCATTTCATTTCAAATCAGGAGGGATGTGGGATGCAATCCCAAATCAAGCCAGGATCTCATCAATCAATTCAATTTGGACATTAAATGTATGGCAAATAATTCCATTCCTTCGTATTCACAAAAAGCTGCATGGAATGCATATGTTTAACTACAAAACAAGCAATTCTCTAAGTACCAAACTGAGAAATTTTGTCTTCCTACAGATCTACATGCTAAATACCGAATGTCTGGGGAGAAATAAGAATATGCAGGTWGGTATCAATTATAATGAATTTCTCCCATTTCCTGCATACTAGTTTAAGAAGGTATGTTCTGATATTATAGGTAATAGTTTCATTAGAGTTATTACAATCTAACTGCCTATGTTCATCAGACTTGTACATAAATCAATTCATTTTGAAGAAGGGGAAAAATGTTTAGTCAAATAGTAAGCTCAAAAGGTATTTATGGGAATGACCACTCAAAATGTGATAAAAAAGCCAGGAGTAAAATTCACAGTTCCTCTTCCATACTCTTGTTTAAGGATGTAATTAAAATATGGATATGATTATTTTAAAAAAATCTGGGAAAACAAGACTAGAATATACTGGCGTGGTATAACTTGTTTTCCTTCAGTGAGACTTACCTTCCTGTGAAAAACCTTTCTACAATCATAAATATAAAAACCTGGTAGCTTTCAAGGTTTCTTTTCATTCTGAGACTCCCAAGCAAATTGCAAGAGTTTGCAAGGTTTTTCAAAGAGGTTTTAGAAAGTCTGCTTTGTTTGACTCTCTGGCAAACAGCTTGGTGCATTTCAGTATTTTTCTCACATATTTTGTGTTTGCTTCAACATATCCTAATTTAATAAAACCTAAAATGCTAGAACAATTAGATTTAAATTTGATATAATTTCACAGAATCACAAAATATGCTGGGTTGGAAGGGACCCACAAGGATCATTGAGTTCAACTCTTAGCCCTGCACGTGACACCCCAAGAGTCACGCCGTGTGCCTGAGAGTATTGTCCAAACACTTTTGCCTCGCCTGCTTAACTTCCAACGTTGGGGAATTGCCTGCTCCTGCATGCTTAGGATGTGAAATTTAAAGTGACCAACACTGGTGGACCCCAGGACTSCCAAAAACATTTTCCCAGGGGACCTTACACAATAATTCTCTGAGCAGCCTGAAGTCAGCTCTCCTCATGTCCCGACTTGAGCTTTTGCTGGCACCTGTCAACAAAGACTTTAAACTTGATTACTTCATGRTCGCTGAGGCCAAGATGGCCACCAACATCCACTTTGCTCTGTTGATGAGGAGTAGATCCAGGAGGAAATCTTTCTGAGTTAGCTCCCTAAGGACCTATTCCGTAAAGCTGTCATCCAGATTTTTTAGGAATCTTCTGGCCAGGTTGTATCGGCTGTCTGATACTCCCAGTTAATTTCTGGCAAGTTGAAGTCCCCCATTAAGGCCAAGGGCAGTTGACTTGGAAGTGTTCCTTAGTTCCTCAAAGAATAAATGATCARTGTCAGCTAGGAGGCTAGGAGGTCTTTAGTACACTCCCACAATGACATCCACATTACTTGCTTGCTCCTTGATCCTCACCCAGAGGCTCTCAACTGTGCCACTGACTACTGTGAGCTCCAAACATTCTAACCCTTTTATAACACACAATGCCAACCCCCCCTTCTGCCSTGCCTATCCCTCCTGAAGAGCCCGTAACCAACCAACAGGGTGCTCCAGCCACAGGAATCATCTCACTCATGCCAGTGATGTCAAATCTTTGAGACTGGGCCAAAATTTGAGCTCAGCATGTGTGTTCCACATGCTGCATGCATTAGTGTAGAAACATTTCAGGTGTGGCATGTTGTAGCCAAAACTTCTTGAAGCAGATTGAGGGATCCCATTAGTGCCTCTTTCCTCAAGTTTTGGCACACCATCCCATTGCTCATTACTGGTAGGCCTGGTTTTGTTCCTTACCCCTTCCAAAGTAGTTTAAATCTTTGTCAATGAGCCCCACTAGCTCCTGTGCTAGAACTCTTTTCCCCCTCTGAGATAGCTGCATCTCGTCAGGTGTCAGTAGACCAGGTGTTGAGTAGATCATCCCATGATTAAAAAACCCCCAATTTTTCCAATTACACCARCCTCGGAGCCACACATTGACCTGATGGATCTTCCTACTCCTATCARTATTACTCCTTGTTACCAGAAGGATCGAGGAAATCACTGACTGTGCTCCTGATCTTTCTACCAATCATCCCAGGGCCCTGAAATCTCTCTCTTGATTGCCCTTGTATTTCTCTTTTACCAGAAAGCACAAGCCTTCCAACTTGTGATAGAAACACAGCCTCTCTCTCCTTTATCCTTGAGTTTGAAGAAAGAAGAGGGGTTTGTTGCGCTGTGGAAAGCTAGCACCTCCTTAGTGAAAAACAACAATATAGGAAATTTTACTTTCTAGCTGTTTCACCTTCCTCGCTTTTATATAGAGTCCTTTCCTTTTATTGCTAGATAGSAGTATCCCCTGTTAGTCAATGTCTCATTTCAGCTGCCTGAACACATCTGCCATCACTTGCTCTCTGTCCATGTGATGCTGGATATGTGACACAGGATCTCTGAGACATCTCTGTACAGACCTACCTACTCAGTGCCTCAGTGCAGTCTCAGATGGCACCTGATGGCTATGCTTAGGCAGAGTATATATGTACATGCCCTTGCTGTCAAGCCAGCTGATGTCCAAAAGTATGGGCCTTAATAGAAGTTACTACAATCGAGGGCTGAGGGGAAATTAACATTTTGCCTCAGTTGAAGATAATCTGAGATTTGAGCTTTTGCTGCATGCACTCATTTTATTATTCATTCTACTGGGCATGCACTACAGCCTAATGTAAATAGGAGTGCAAAAATAAAAATCACTTCCCCAGAAATTGCATAAATTCTGTATTGTTATGAAATGAAATATTTCAAAAATGAAAAAAAGATTTTGCATAAAGTGTAATTACCACATATCCTATAGTCCCTTGAAAGATGTCGAGTCTATAACCAGAATTTGACTGTAGTCAGAAGTCACCTTGCTTAATTTGTACCTTTCTTAATGATCATCATGGTAATTTCTATTTTGTTGCCGTACTGATGATACTACTATTCTAGGATATACAGCAAACTGTCCCTCAAAGCTTGTTCTGTACAAGCAATTGCTTATTTTAGTGTATGATTGAAACACTAGAGAGGAAAGATCTTATCTGATATATTGTTTAATCTTTTATTGATTAAAGATAGTAATGGATTTAATGAAAACAATAACCTTATGTTATATATATATATATATCATACATTATATAATATTTGGGAAATTAAATTTTACATTCCTGACTTCCCTTTAAGACTTCACTGCCTATTTCTCTCTGGTATTCTCTTTGTAATAATAAGTCTACTGCTGAAATTCCAATCAGTGTTGCAATTTAAAAGCCAGGTTCACATTAACATCATTCCAGGCCATCTGTTCTGGTTGAAATAAATTGAAGATATCGTTCCAAATGCAAGCCAATTTTAACATAATTCTTTATTTAAGAGTTAAAAGCAGAAAATCCGTATTTCCACACAAGTCATCCCAAAGGAGATAATAGTAATGCTTCAATTTAAATGACAGTTTAATCTTGCTATATTATCCTATAGTTTTCATCCTTCCAAAAGTTAGAAAGGAATGTGCATCCTGCCTGTTATTACAAGCACACACATTTTTAGTCTTTCTTTCAGAACAAAAATTTCCCCCCATTTAGATAAAACCCTAACATTTCTTCCAAAAACTGGGGGCATTTTTCAAAGACTGGCTTCTGCTTGAAAGGAAAAAACACACCACAAAGACATGAGAACAAACAAACACATTTTTTCCCACCACTTTAACTCTTAAGAAGACATGTTATACCAGGTGGCTTTCAAGGCTTTTAATTGTACACACAGGTTTGATTATAAAGCATATAATGGCATAACCATTAATAGCATATAATAGTTGTTCAAGTATTGATGTCTGAAAAGCCATCTTACTTTTGAGGTTTCATTCCATTTGTGAAGCACTTTATTTCATTGTAAACTATTTTCCATTGACAGAGCCAAAATATCTGTATCACAAGTTTTGACAAATTACTAAAGTCCCTTTCTTTATGTTCTTAAGAAATAGATTCTCTCTTGTCCTACGTTCTGGGGTTTTTGGCCAATTTAAGAAAGAGTAGACCAGATACTATGTATTCTTCTACACAGAAAATATCATTAAATTCCCTATAAAACAGTTGGATCACTGACCAATCTGTTTTCATTTCAGGCCTGTAAGTTTAATTTAGATGTTTCCATGGTCCATGATTCTTATTTAGAATAAGAAAGAATAAAGAGTCACTTCTCAAACTATACTTACAACACTAAGCAGAACAGATGGTGCTTCTCAAATGACGTTGGATATCAAGTGCACACAAGTGAATGAAGTTCCTCCTGAGTGGTGAGATCTAAATTCTACTGGATCAACCTGAAGTATAATGGCAATATCAGCTTCTATAATGGACTGTATAATCACCCTCATTTTAGTTGTCTTGTCCACAATGGAATGCAATGTTTATTTTCCTCATGCGATAAGTTTGTGACCTCTCAAATTAGGAAAATATTTTCTTCCATTTCTCTGTTTATCTAAAACCAAACCAAACAAATTGAACGTTCTTCCTTCCTTTCTTTACCAAATATAATAAAAAAGGGAACATTTTAGGCTCTTATGAAGCCTATATTTTTTACTATTATGTCAGGAAAAAAACACCGGGTACCTCAAATTCCACAGCAAATATAAACTGATTACTACTTTTTTTTTCTAGATCACAATGAGAAGTTTATTAGAACGTTGTAAAAGTAAATGAAACTTTTAGTAATTTACATAATCTTCTCTGTAAAAATATCAGCTAAAAGAGATGTCCTTTATTTTCTCGAAGAGTGAATTTATGTTTATGAAGGGCAATTTTAATTAATTCTCAGAGTGAATCTTCCTCTTTTATTTTTGGTAGTTATATGAGTACAAAGAATAAAAAGCAAATCTATTTTTCTTTATTGTTTGTAGTTTCTTTTCCTAGTTTTTTAAATGGCAGACAACTTCAATTACTTCTAAAAAGTTATAAAGCACACTCAACTTCTGAAGTGTTACAAATTCCTTTCTCCACACATGAAAGAAAAAATGACAACGGAAACTTGCAATTTGTATTCAAATATCATTTTTAAATTTGAGCTGATTAAGATGTTCTGAAAATATTATATCTTGACATCTAATTGGTGATCACTCTGCATGTCACTAGTCAGACTGTATTTGATTCTGATCATCACCCAAGACAGAAAATTGAGGGAAAATTCAGAGAAAAAAGAAAAAAAATAAGAGTGTTTAATGAATTAAGATAGAACAAAAAGAAGAGGAGCACCAGGAGGTAACCGAGGCGATAGTTCTTTTCGAACGCATTGGTAACCTTCAGTGGCTTGCATTCCTGGCAGCCTTTTGTGCCTTTGAACATTTTCTTTATAAGTCTCAAGGGCAGAAATTTAAGGTGATAGAAGGCAATGTAAGCACATTTATTTCTGACAAAGGGAACTACTGTTGTAGGCTGTAGAAGACACCACTGCTCATGGTTTTAGAACAGATTAAGCACAGCACTAGAAAATGTACTCTTTGGAACAATCCTGTAATGGCAGGAAGATGATAATTATGTAGTATGTCTGCCTACAGCTTGTGGAGAGAACATTCTTCATTTTCCAAATGACTAAGCTCACAGAGTTCTGCTCTTCTTATTCATATTGAGTCAGTTTTAATTACTAAGCGTTGGCTTGATGTCAGCCGCTATCGAGGCACCAAAACAGTAAAAATTCAATCTCTTGACCAAAAGGCCAAGAACCTTCCTTGCATCCTCACATATGTTCTGAAGTTCTCCCATGCATCAAATGTCCAGGAGGAATAGTTCATTCAGTACCTCAGGCCAATGAGATTAAGCCCCTGCTGACTCCAGTGTAAAGACTGGAAAATTCCATTACATCTTACTTTTCTCCTGAAGC
This sequence comes from Parotia lawesii, assembly GCA_003713295.1. Classification (NCBI taxonomy): domain Eukaryota; kingdom Metazoa; phylum Chordata; class Aves; order Passeriformes; family Paradisaeidae; genus Parotia; species Parotia lawesii. Next base: position 8,750 of record RAHM01000234.1, on the reverse strand, counting down.
TTTGAAAAAAGTCTGCAGGGCTTTTTCTGGTTTATGTTAGATTTGGCAAGCAAGGACCATGATTTTATCTTCATGGTTCTTAAGTGCTTAAGGGTGTGTGTTATATAACCAGTGTGAATTTACAAAGTGTTAGGAAAGTAATTCAATAGTCCATTTTATGACCAACCCCTTCCTTTCTATCACTGAAAATGTCCTTTGATGGGGTTTAACTTTAAACTCAGATATATGAAGGGGTATTCTTTCCAGTTAATCTTCTCAAATGGCACAGGTCCTAATCCGTGCTTCAAAGGTATTGGTTCTTAGCACAAATGCATTCTGAAACACTGAAGAATGGAATCTTCTTTTATTTTACACTACCTGACACTGTGCTGCAGTTTATGCTTCACTTCAAGTTCCTTGGAAAGGGCTTTTTCTTTCTTAGTTTTTTATTTGGTTGGTTTGGTTTTTGTTTGTTTGAGGTATTTATTTATTTTGTTTTGGGTTTTTTTTTTTGGTGTGGTTAAGCCAGACAAAACAAAGATAGTGCAGCAGAATTAAGTTCCAGAGGAGTTCCTAGCTCTCAGAAAAGAACTGAAGCCCATTCCCCTTTTACATAACTACATAAATGGCCAGCAAAGGAATTTTGTTGACTCCAGCATTCCTTTTAACCTCTGACAGTCTACTCCAATATTATATCATGTTCTTATCCATCATGACGTGTTTCTATAAGCAAAGAAACCTGAAGTAACTATAAAATACTTACCAGGTGTTTATTGTACAATTCCAGTTTCCATGAAAAATACTCAAGTAATTTTTCTACATTGCAATACACTGAGAAAGGTTTTTAATATGTTACTTGTCTGTCTTTGCAAGTTAACAGCAAACCYGTAAATACTCTTAAGAGTTTTCTTAGATTGTGACTAGTCCTGGTGAAAAGCAAAAGAAAAGTAGGGATGGTTGTATAAGAAATTTTTCACCAGCATCCGGTACCCTTTTCCAGTATCTTTTCTTCATTTATCTGGTCCAGTCTGTCGCGGGTTCGGTTCGTAAACTGGGCAGAAACACCAATTTAGTGTAGTGGTTTAAAAGCTAAAACATACATTGCTTTTTTGATGTCTTTTCTGTGAGATAAGCATTAAGAGAAAAGCAAAGCAGGCACAAAACTTGACAGAATATAAGAGGTTTATTAACAGACTTAAGTAAAGAAGGCAACAACATAACAAACTTTCAGAACTCTTTCTCTCCTCCACTTTTCCCCTCTCCCAATTAGTATCACAATTTAGGAAAGGGAGGAAAAAAAGGGTTCTCCCTCCTGCCTTACGTGGTTTTACAAACTGCCACCATTTGCAGGTTTGCTTAGAATTACACAATCTCTGCTAAGGTGTAACACATCTCTTTTCCATGAGCCCTCTCACAGCTCTTTCAACTGTAAAACACAGGCCCTCACATGGGGTTATTACTCGTTTAAGGATGAATCATTTTTTCTTTTTGGCTTGAACATAAGGCTTTTTCTTCGCCACCAGGTTTCAAAAGCCTCTCCTTGCTTTATATATATCCTGGCATCGGCACTCTTCAACCTTTTTACAAGCCACACGGAAAAAAAAATGTCCATCCCCCCATGTACTTTAACATGGATTAAAGAGACAAACAGTTTGCAATATTACAGTTCATACCACGGCGAGGAAAGGAGATTTTTAAGCTCCGCGTGGGACCACGCAGCACTGCCCTTGTAGTTTCGCCTCACGTGACCCCGCTTTCTCTTTCTCTCTGGCTCTGAAAGCCGCCATGTTGTGGGGTGTTACCCCCCGCTCCGTCTGTGCTGCCGGGTGCACAGTGTGGAAAAGGAGTGTCTTCCTCTGTTCGTCGCGAAGTATGCTGACTGCGCTGAAAGCTCCCGCCGGCTCCCTCTTCCCTAGGATACCGCGTCAGATAACTTCAGCCCTGTAGCCAGCCACACCCACTCGCGGCTCAGGGAATATTTCTCCTTCCCACAATCTTGAGTCCGTGCTGCAGCGTTAGGAAAAGGAGCAGGAGACAAAGAGGCAGGGGGCAGGGGCGCCCGTCCCCAGCCCCGCAGGCCAGGCAACGGGGGCCCGTCCCTCCCTCTCTCCCTGTCCCTGCACCAAGCCGGAACGGGAGAAACTTTCTTCTTCCTTTCCAAAACTCGCCTTCCACAGGGTTTAAATATGTGAAATTGAGAGAAGCGTGATTGGTTCAAAGAACTGCCTGTCAGTTCGGGTCAAACCACGACACAGTCACACCAGCATTTTCTGTAACAATGACTTTGACTTGGGCTATGGTAATAAAGCACCTTAAACCAGTGTGTTTGTGAGGGAAAAGGGATGACCTATCTTAATTAATGAAGAAATGACAGTTCTGTCTACTTTTCCTGTCTGCTTGATGAAAATACCATGGCAAACATCTTGATGTTAATTAGGTCTCTTCTTCACCTCTCACTGGACCATGTACTCTTCTACCGGACATAAGTCATAATATATCTCTGTACATATTTTCGAATTGAAGGTTTACCATGCTCTTCTCAGTTAACAGAATTTGTTTCCACTCTATTCCAACCCTTTAACATTCTATGATTCRATGAAAATCCAAAACCAACCACAGAATTACAACTTCAGTCTAGTTAACCAAAATAAAATCTTCTCAGTGTCCATAGTTCCACTGAAACGATATAAGTCTTGAATATTAAAAATGATGAATGAAACAGAAATATCTCTGCTCTCATAATATCTCAAAATATCAGAATCTCATTGCATCAAAAGAAATGTGAGCACCAGGCCAAGGTACGTGAGTGTGAAAACAAATTTCCCTTAAGGGAAAAATGAGTACCAAGTGAATCCATTTTTGTACAGAGTCTGGAAATATTAGAGGGAGAAGAAAAAAAGTCCATATAATTTAGTAGCATGAAAGATGAAGTGGTTATTGAGTTGGGAAAATGACCTGAATGTCCTTCACTTGTTTAAATTAAAACAATGAAAATCCCTGCTGTTCGATATAGCTTAAAACTTTGGAATGAGCTCACAAATCTTCAGCATTCAAGAGACTAAGTAGTCGAAATTTAGAACAGAAATTAGCAATGTCTGTTACTAAAGTACTTGTAATTGAAAGTTATCACCTGATTTGCAGATTTTGGCTTTCTTCCAAGCAATTGGCTTTGACTTAGCTTTTGCCTCCAAAGGTAAACAGTGCATGTAATTTTAAAACATAATTACCTGTTTCCTGAATAAGAAGTGGAAATTCAGGAGTGCTGTATTCAATCACCTAAGACAGATGCCAGTACCACAGCTTTGTCATTTAGTTAAGTCTTTCCCTGTCTGTTTACCAGGTTTGCAAGGAGCAAAGCAGAACCCTGCATCTGGTTTCTCTTCAATTATTTGTAGTTTCTTGTATTCCATTGGTCAAAGGAGCAAGATGCTAGGGAGAGTCAGAGTCCTATCTATGGCTGTGGAAAGACAAGAATCTGGTAGGCTGGCCAGCTATGCTTAGAAATGTTGCCCACATTGCTAGACATTGTGATGACTGATGCAATTAATAGATCTGCACTACTTTGTTTTCTTTTAAGAATTAAATTTATTTACTGTAACCAGATAATTAAAATATAAGCTTTATTATTAGCTACCAATCTTGCATTTGCTTGATCAGCCGTCATGCTGGTATCATGATCTATGTCATCTACAACCTCTGCAGTCAGAGAGCTGCTCATTTTGAAATTATTTTTAAACTTGAATTTAAAAAAAACCCTCACTTATTTTAAGATAGGTATACAATAAAATCAAGTGGCAAATGAGAACAAGCCTTTTGCTCTCCAAAGTGTCAGTGCAGAACAAATTTTAAATTGCTCAGCAATAATTTTTTTTCAGATTCTGAACGTTTGTAGAGTTATGTCTCAGTTTTTCAACTACTGACTTCCTTGAAATCTAGTTTATCTTTTTGCTCTTAACGTCAGTAAAATAAATGCAATGTGTATTTTAAATATATATGTGCATCTGTTGGCATTGATAACAGTACTCTGGACAAACAATACAACAGAACACTGTCTTTTAGGAAGGACCTCGCTTCTGTACTGCGCAGCTGAAGTAGGTATCTGAAATTGTTCAGTGTCCTGAAAATAAATTTCTTTTGCAAGTGCTAGACCTGATTTCATTGATTAGTATCAGAACAAATAGCAAAGGTAATAGCAAGCTTGCTTCAATTTAACTCACGTCATGTGGTGTAAAAATTAGTTTGGAGGCAAATAACTAAATTCCAGGATACCATTGTCATATTTCAAAGGCATTTTGTTGCCCAGGTGTGTTTAAACTTAAAAAATGAAAAATAAAAGTTGTCCAGCTGCAGTATTGCACACTTAGATGTTAGATGCTGTTTCACACTCTGTAACCCAAATCCTATCTTATTAGAGCATATTCCAGAGAGCTAACTTTGACATTTAAGCAAGAGAAAATCCTGCTTTAAGGATCTTCTAAAGTTTAGCAAATGAATACTAAAAAAAAAAAGTAGCGCCACTTTCTGTAATGGTTTATTCTATACTCTTGGAATTTTATTTTAAATTTGATTAGCTATTGCCATACAAGCTTTTAATATTTATCATAATGCAAGTCATGTATTGCTGGACAGACAAAGTCTACAAAGAACCATCAGCTCCCTGTTTTTCCCCAGGGACAATATTGATGTCTATACGTCATATATGATGGAGGTATTACAAAGTTCTCTAATAAATTCTAACAGCAGTCGTCTATGAACAGAAATATAAAAAAGGAAAGAAAACCACAACAAAAATTAAAAATCATTTATCAAAAAATGATAATTACAAGACTTGTATTCATAGGGGACTAGAAAGACAAAATATGAGGCAAAGCTGAAAAAATTATGAAGACTGGATCCACTGATATCAGTTAATCAGAAGCCCCCATTTGCCATACAGCATCCTGGACACCTGCTTTGTGTCACTGTCATTGTAGCACTGAATTTTTGGTCTGACTCTGTAAAGCTGGCCTCACATTCTCATAACAAAAAAAACCCCAAAACAACAATCAACCAACCAAAAAAAACCCAAAAAACCCCTAAAGTCAAATGAAAGCAGAATTCTGTCTTGCCATATTTAAATCAGATATATTTTAGAGAAATACATTAAAGATACACTGGTGCATTTTATTTTCTGAGAGAGGGAGAAAAATTCTCATCCAGAAATGTGCAATCTTAAGAAATTGGCATCTTTCTGGACCTTAGGTATTTAGAGATAAGGCTATATAAATTGAATAATAGTTCATCCATAATTTATGTATCTAAAAAAAAAAAGAAGAAAAACTTGTAACGTGAACAATGCAGAATTTATGTTAATTTACAGCTCAGAGTAAAGTTTCACATCTAAGCCACAAGCGAGTAACAAGAGAAGGAATATTATGGAAATTCAGAGTGACTCTTAGCACAAGCAGCATACCCAATGCCCCTGCAATATTGGCTTTTTGTTTACAGTTAATAAGATACAGAGAAACCTTCCCCTGTTACAGCAGATAAAGTGCAATGACAGATATTATCGATTTGCACTTCCACGCTCTAGCACTCCCCGCTTTGTAGGCAGCTGGGTGATCWTCTGCAACTGTGGACGTCATGATTTTCACCTTTCTCCTGCTCAGGGTGAAAGAGAGAGTTAGAATGTCACTTTTTCTCAGTTAATCTTCACCATATGCCTTGTTCCGYGTCTGCTATTAGAGTTTTCATTAAATTTTTCAAGTAAGCTACGTAAACAGTCAAAGGCAGGAGCTGAATTGGAAGTAAAAAGAGAGTTACTTCTTAGTTCAGCATTGTAATTAAACCGGGGGAGGGGGACAGCAGAGAGGAGGGTAAGGGAGGGTCTAGCTCAATTCCAGAGAACTCCACAGAGAATGTAGACAAGCTGAAGCAATTTCAAGGGAACCAAAAAAATATTTACAAGGAAGGCAATAGAGTCAGCACAGACACAGTTTCCAAATGTGACCAGTGAGGCAAGTTAGATGTAAAGAATTGTGCCTCGCTTCAGAAAGAGTTTCCAATTCCAAATGTGATCAGTGACAACCGTTGTCTCTTTCTGCTTAGATAATAAATCAGTGCTTTTACAAATCTCAGTGTGACAGAAATAATTGTGGAAGCACCAGCCTCTAAATCTAGTGATATTTATTTTACAAGGAAATACAACAAAGGCTGAGGTTTCCAAACCTTTAATTCTTTTTCCAAGCTTCCTTTTCTAACAGCTATCACTTGTAGAAAGAAAATTGTATTAGGTTTCCCATCACTTTAAATAATGTTTTATTGGGAAATTAAATAAACCACAACAGGAAAACTTGTTAAAAAGGACAACAAAGGACAGATAATCCAGACAGAAGTAAACTGAAGGTTTGAAAATTAATCTGTAGCCTGACACTAGACTCAATTCTAACAGAAGTCCTTTCCTTATCTCCACATTCTATGTCCACACAAATTTACCATGTTAAGCACGGTTCCTTCTCAACATCTTACTTTGTCCAGTATGCAGCACCAGTTTCTGTCTTTCAAAGGCTGAACTCCATGATCTCAGAGGTCTTTTCCAACTATTTATTCTGTGATATCTTGAGGGAGGGGAAGAGGCTTCTATCAGTAATTATCTCTCACTGAAAAAGGCTCAGGTTCCTCTTAGAAAACTCTTACTCTGGATTTGTGCTATATTAACCACATATTTCTCTCTAACTTAAATTTTAGAACTGTCTCCCACTCTAAAGAAATGTTTTTGATCTTCATGAGTGCTCCTCTTTTCCTTCACCTCTGAAGAGCTTGAGAACTGGCACACAGCTGTCAGGGCAAAACCAGTCATTAGCCTGCTTCCTCTATCACCCAATTCTTAAATAACCAACTTGGGAACAAGTAAATTAAATTTTCCTATAATGTACCAGAACAATATAAGACTTTTTGCACCCAGCACAAAACAATTCATATTACTGAGAAAAATCTCATCACATTACTTTAATGTGAGAAGACACAGGCACATACACAGACACAGTACAAGTTAAAAAACAAGACATTGAGTTACAGGCATTACATCTTTGAAATGTACGCTTGCAAAACTGCAGACTTAACTTTTGGCTTAACTGTGAAAAAACAGCATAATRTGTTCTTTTACTCAACACTTCAGTTAGTGTTATGTAAATTATRAAGAGTGCAATACCATGCATACTGGGGGGCTATGTAGTTCTAGAGGTCTCGGATTTGTTTGTTTGTTTTAATTGCAGAACATTTCTGAAAACAGAACCTAGCAAAGATATGATTTTTCTGGAAACTGCAAGAGAGTAATATGAAGATTAAAAAGAGGGTTTCATTGAGTAGAAATCAGACATAGAATATCAGATATTTAAAAGGGGTCCTCCTCCATTTGTCCTCCTCCATTTGTCTTTCATACTGTGTATGACAGCCAACTCACTAAAATATTGGAAACAAATATATTTATACTATACTGTACAACCTGAAAAAAATGGCACCTTTAGGAATCATGTCACAATACTGATAATATGTACTGTGATATGCAGAAGTCTAATTTAGTGGATCCAATACAGTGCCTGTAAAAATCCAGTTCCAATACACTTAAGAGATTTAACCAAGGAAGTAGAGAATTTCAACAAACACCCTATTAAAATTCCTACTCATTTATTTGTACATACATAAGGAGTACACACTGAAATAATGGGTTTGTAGTGGGGTCTTTTCCCCTTCTATTTCCAATATACTGCAGGAATTTTAATTTCTAGACAACTCCTTTTTAAAAAAAAAATAATCTTTTTTGGAATCATTAATATTGAAACCTAGAAAAAGCCTGAGGTTATTTTAATAAAATTCAAAATTGTAGTCACATGAAAAATATATGGAAAAGGTCTACAAATGTATGCCTTACTGAGAGACTATGTTATTTGCAATAACCACATTCAAGTATATCCACTGTGACACTAAGCTAAGAAAGGTTATTTAAGGCATTACAGATATAGAGTTTGCCAAGATGTATCAAGGTTATCAGTAATAAAATATAAATAAATTAAGAACTTTTATAAGTATGGAAAACACTTTTTCTTTTCCTGTGTACCTGATCTCTCACAAAAAGAAATTGCAAACTGTTTCAGGAATATAATTCCAAGAGTAAAGCACATTTCTACYGGTAAAGAACTGAAATATTTTTTTGAAGTAGTAAAAGGTTGTTTTCTAGAACTCAAACCAGCTTGAAGTTTAATTACCTAAAAAACCACATTCCCAAGTGCGTATTTGGTCCAGTAGTTTATTGAAATTTACTTCTACATGTTCAGTAATTTCTTCTCAAAAAAATTTTATAAATATTTTCAGCAGACAGAAAAAAATAGAAAAAAAGTAGCGCTTGATACTATTATTGAAGTCAATATAAATATTCTATTGAGCTATGAGGTTTTTCTGTAGGTATTTTCTTTCACTTATTTTGCTGTCTTCTTTTACATTGTTTGTAGTGTAATCTCCCGACTATTCATCATAAAATAGTCCCTTAAAGACAAGTGTGAAAAAACAATTATACAATTTTTCTTTTTTTTTTTTTTAATTAAAATTAGTAAATCTGGAGGCACAGCATACTGTGAAAGAGAAATTCTTGCCATTACTCTCAGTCCTTTTATATTTAATTGGAACATAAAAGGTATTGTTTAAGGAAAAGAGAGACCATTTTTCTTTTCCTTCCATGAATGCCTAAGATAATGATTTATTCCTATGTATTTTAAAGGACCTGTTATAAATGCAAT
>RAHM01000233.1:609984-630074 GCA_003713295.1 Parotia lawesii | reverse complement strand
GGGAAGGGAAGGGAAGGGAAGGGAAGGGAAGGGAAGGGAAGGGAAGGGAAGGGAAGGGAAGGGAAGGGAAGGGAAGGGAAGGGAAGGGAAGGGAAAAAGACCACAAAACTTCAGACTTTCTGTTTAGAAGATATTTGCATGTTTTGTGAAATTTTCAATTTAGAAGAGGCTGGAACCCATGCACTTCCAAATTTCAGACGAGCAGTGGTCCAATTATGCAGTGCCATTTTGTACTCTTAAGAAGAAACAAGAATGTGAGAATGGCCTGGTAACTGACTTAAAGTAACAGAGTAAACATGAACATAGCATACTGATTTAAAATTCATGTATTGTGAGAAAATGGACAAGTGCTTGTAATAAATTTGCAGCAGTAAAACAGTATTCTATGTGTGGTTTTCAACCCATTAAACATTCTCCTTCCAGAAGTGCCTCTCATGCTTAGTTCTTGAACAACAGACATCTGTGTATGACTGCTGTCTCCATGTTACTGATTCTGTTTTTATAGCCTGAAATGACTTGCTTTTATCTCTTCTAAAAACTGACACAAAGAAAATGCATTCAAAAATTTAAGACTGTAGAGTATACTTGTTAGCAGCCACAAAATTGATACAGCATATATAAAAACAAGAAGACAGGTATAATTTTCCTATATAGTGCCATTACTCTCTTTTTCTGAGTGTCTCTATTGCCACAGTATCAATTAATAGAAATGGTATTCCAGTGAGTCACCTTGTTCAAGTAGAAGGGCAAAAAGAATTATTGAGACAGAACAAACAATTYTAAAATAACACAACACAAGTCAAGTATCTGCCAGTCACAAGCAATGTCAACACCATGATCTACCACTTCTCCCTGTTTCCTTATAAAGCAGCCAAAGGATATGTCAAGCAGTCAAATGCAGAGATAAAAAAAACTACTGTAAGTGAGAGAAGGAAACAGAGTCTGAGGAGAGGAGAAAAAAAAAACAAAACCAAAATTGAACAACATCCAAAATAACATGAAGTAATTGACCTCACAGCTATCTACTGCAATCTTACATTAAACTCAAACAAAATTTAGATATCCAAGAAAAAGAAGAAAAACCTGCAAGGTGGTTGGTTACTGAGAAAATGGGATGAGGAAAAACCCTACCGTATTGTTAGGTCCTGTCCTTACATGTTTCCTATATACAATCCCTCACTGTGTAATGTAACTTTCTCTATTGTGCAACTTAACCTTATCTGTCCTGTTACAATTTGCCTCAGCATATTTTTAAAACAGAATGAAAGATGTGAGCAGTAGCATTGATCCACTCGGTTTCAAAAATAATTTTGGCCCTAGAGCTGATAAACCTGGAGCTGATAAAGCTGATAAACACATGAAAATCTGACAGTAAAGTGCAAATGCTATCTAGATGCTAATTCTGTTTATATTGAACACTTCAGCAGACAGTAACCAACACTCACTCTCTCTCTTTAATATAAGAGTAACATATTAGGATGCCTCAGAGGAAGGAGGGATCCTTTTTGTAGGTCTCAGTGGAAGTGCCCCAGGAGATCCATCAGGGCTCTCTTTCAGACAAAACTGAGCAGTTAACAAATATTTGTTATTAACTTGGTCAGCAAACAGGTACCCTGCTCCAGCAGAGGCAGCACTGGAGAAGACAGCTTCTTCAGAATTCCCAGTCTTATCCTGCGATATAAGGCAGGCTTGCAAGTCTTGAAACTTTTCTTCATAATTAGAAAAAAGTGTMTTTTGTCCTGTTCATTTAAATGGACACAGTAGGTCACACAGTCTATCAGATACTATCAGTGTAATTGAAATGTGCATATTTATTTTCTAGACTAAATGGTGAGAGGTAAAAATTAGAACAAGAACCTTCTGCTTTGAGTGTGAAATTTTCTATGCTGAAAGCAAAATCACAAATGAAAACTGATCATTTYGGTAAGGTTTAGCACAAGTAAAGTCCGTAGCTAACAAATGAAACTTCTACAGATATAATTTTTAATAGCAGATTCTATTCCCTCCAGCCCAGACCAGTGGAGGTGTCATTTAAAGGGTCACATGTTTATAGAAAGGAAATATCTTCTATAGCTAAACTGCACCCAGATTCCCACCAAACAAAAATATGACATGCAAGCATGAAGTTTAGACATGGCTCTAAAGATAAATCATAATTGGCTTAAAGGAAGACAGGTACAGTGGGAAGTAAAAACATGTGATGATATGTAATATAAACTGATAATTTAGTTCCTTATATAACACTCAAAATTTTGAAGATTTTGTGAAGAATCTCATCACTGAAATGTGTATATCAGACTCCAAAAGTGAAGCCAGTTAGCAATCAAAACCTTGACATGGCAAACACACAAACCACTTTTAAAGACCAATTTAAAGGTAATATCTGATAAGCTCAAAGTGGCCAAGTCTAAGACAGCCTGCCTGGCAAAGAAAGAAACATTCAGAAACTGACCACTGAGTAGCCTTTAAGATGAAGAATCTGCTGCTGTCAACAAGAAATTCTGATAAGCAATGAGGTCATGGCATGAAAAAGCTGTTCTCACCTAGTAAGGCCAGAAGCCATGCAATTACTTCTGACAGGTACTTCTCAGTAATTGTCACAGACACGGTTAGGGAAAATAAAAGTTTCCTAATAAGAGAAAGGTCTCTAAAAAAGTTCAGTAGGTAGGTGTTGGGCCATTCCCCAGTTCATTTGAAATACCTTGTATTTTATGATATTCCAAACATGCTCTGAACCTATTTAAACTCTAGGGATTTTCAAGAAGGCAGGCGTCTTACTGAGGTAAAAGCTTTCTTCCATAGATGTATCTGCTTTTGTTGCTGGACACTGAGAAAYTGTTACCACCTTCTGGTTAGTGGTAGCTACTGGTGTTAATTCACGCAGGTGTCACTAGTGATGCTTTTCCGTGGTGCTTGAGTAATTTTATTATGGAAATCTTTTAAAACCCTGAACTAAATACTCTAATAGTGTGAAAATGGCAAGAGATAGAAGTGATGGCAGAAAACCTATCATTTCAGCCTCAGCAAGGAAAGGAATACATTAATAAATGGGGAAATTTGAGTTTTTCAAAGGAAATTGCTGGAAGACTTACAACATAACACCATGTTCCTCTGGATTTCCAGTGCATAGTTCAAGCCAGTACATTCAGGTACAGGATGAGACATAAATGGATAAACAAGAAATTTCAGGGACAGTGGAAGAAAGGGACATAAAAAGAGATTCCGGAAAGAGAGCATTGTAGCAGCCTCCAAAGTAGAAGCAATGAAAAACAGTAGAATCGAATAGACCTTCTCACTTGAAGGAGAATGTTGGTTTTTTCCAAAAAAATGATAGCAGATGGAGGTAAAGTATAAGAAAGCAATAACTTGGTRGTAAGTTAATCTGCACTTGTTTTTTGACAACACACAAGCACAAAAAAGAAATTCAGAAGTGAGTACTGATACCAGGAACATTTAGTACAACAGTAGCAGACTGGAGAAATTCTATAAAAATGAGAGACAAGAGCACAACCAGTCTGTAATTTGTGATATGTATAGGATCAAGAGGACGAATAAAAGCATTTCTGAAGCAAGCAGGGAATGCAGCTTGGAGCACAGCAGCAACATAGGGAACAGTAGAGACAAAAAGGTCAATATGTCAAAAATTCCTTTGTCACTCAAGTTCTATAGCTTCCTGGCAGTAATACAAAACAAGACCTTTCAGAAGGGGTATCAAATCAGCAGGATAGGTAACATGTAGTGAGAGGATGAGGTGAGTGAGCTGTGACACTTATGAAGGCTGAAGTACTGCAGGCTTTGGAAGAGACTCAAATAGTAAAGAAAGAATTATATCTTTAAGAAGGTTGTCAGCATGCAACTTAAGGGGCTGGATGGATCAAATTCTGCAGACACTAGTGCAAATTGAATAGGATCAAACCCCACTTTAAGTAACCAACATTCAATATGGGCAGGCAGGCCCTCTTCTCCATATTCTCTTTGTTTGATCTTGGTTAGCTTCCAACTTAGATGTACAGTATTCAGACTTGAAAGTGCTATGAGAGTTGAATTTCTTTCTAGCTCAGGTTCAGAAAGCTCTCCGGCTCGTGCAGAATTGAGATGTGGAGCTGTGGCTAAGAAACACATGGATACAAGTCTGCAAGAAACTTCTCTTGYCTACGAAGCACCTCTGCTCTGATGTGCACTTACTTAACCTGCCGTTAGTCATCCATAGCACATTTAACTTAGTGGATYGTGCCTTAAGAAAGCTGCTTTGTAATTAGCACAGAATCAGTCACTTCAGAGACTTATTGCAAAATTAAGAAATATCTAACACCTTATATAGGTTGATGACAGTGTAAACTTTTGACAGTTTACTTGGGCTGGAGTCCTATGAAAAATAAATCTTCAGAAAATTTAAATAGATTTGTTTATACAAGACAATTGCTAATAGCAGGGTCTATCAGAAAGCTGAAGACAGACAATCCCAAAACCTAAAAGCAAACCTACATTTGTATTTGAAAGATAGGGACAGAATTTTCTATGAATAKCTTAGCTTTGCTATCTCCCTTATTTCCTTTAAGCCAATACTGGCTGTTGCTTGAGATTGTCAGCTGAAAATGTTGAGATGGTTTCTTCTTTGCAAGAGCGCTCACTATTCCTCATTATGAGAAAACAATCATTTTCTGAGCAGCATAAGAAGTTCCTAATTCTGCAAAAAGTATAATAACACAAATAACTAATGATGACTTAACAGAAAAAATCACAAATTATCCAAGATTTTAACTTCAAGTGTAGCAATTAACCTACACTAAAAGTATTTTGCCTTATTCTAAACCTGAAAGAAAAGTTCTTCATGATAGAAACAGTCAAGGTGTTCCATGGAAAATGCAACAAAATGACAGCTCAGTGATTTRTAGGGTACTTAGTTTATCACTTGATTGACATATTAAACTGTGATTCTGTGGGGGAAAAGCTGCCCAGAATTCTTGAGAAATCATCATAACAAGAATAATATTAATCTTTTACTAATATCTAAGAGTTGTAGAAGGACTCTTAAGTCAAACTCTTCAAATTAGGACTTGATGGAGGCTGAAAAATAGTGTGTAGCATACTATTTTATTGTCTAGGAATAGAGGTAGTTTTGACAATTGCTGCCACCTTGAAATCAAGAAGCCAAGCTCTCAATCTTAGTTTAACAACCTGAAAGACTAGAGCACTGAAATTAGTCCTTTATCATTAGTCCATTTTCGACATTTACGTTCAGGTACATGACCAATCTCTTTTGGCACGTTCACCCACAAACACACYGCTGTCACCCAGCACTGTGGAGACAGGCAGATTGCTTAGGGATCCTTGGTAGAACAATAACACAACAAAGCAATTATAATAAAAACTTTCTTTTAACCTAGACTCTGCAGATYGGGTCATTTTACAAAACTTGTATCAAAGACCCTCTGCAGACCAGGTGATTTTARCTAACATCCATTCCTCCCTACAGAATCAGGTCATTTGTTACAGATGAACTCTAACTTGAGCTCAAAGCAGGCATACAAAACTCAGTCCTTGGAAGAAGAAGACAAGGAGGGCAGCCCTGACCAATAAGAGATCATGTTCCTGCCATCCCAGAGCTCCAGAATGCAGCTGACTGGGATTTGCTGCTGCACATGGCAAGGTGTGTGATTTTTATGTTTTCCTGTTCTGCAGTGTGTATCRCTTTGATTGTCCCAGGCACCTGARCCCCATTTCATGGATGAACGTGTTCATGGCCAGTGACTACCCACCTCACAAGACAATGCAGCAGTGTCTAGGAGTAGGGGGGCCTGGCTATCACTGCCAGGTGCTCCAGAAGCTTTGTTTCAGCTCAGGCCTCCCAGATATTGCCAGAATTCTATTTTAGGAGCAGCAGGAGCGTCTTCATGAGGAAGGACAAGCCAGAAGCCAAGGGTGATCCCAGTTCCTGATCAGGCAGTACCTTCACCAACCAGGCCCGGTCCTACAGGACTCAAGGAGGACCAAGCTGGGGATGGGATCCATCAACCYTCAGGTTGTACACCCAGACAGGGTGAACTCATGCCTCAGATCTCAGGTTAATCTAGGAAGATGAATGAGAAAATATGGATCAGGAGAGGACAGGGAGGACAGACATGCAATGTAGGGTCAAGGCCCACCTAGAAGACAAAGCTGGAGATCAGGCTGCCTGTAACATAGGTCTGAGCTGCCTCCAGGACACAGTCCCAGATGCAGCTGTACAGCACAGCCCAAGCTGAGATTGGAGACCCAGGGTCTGATGTTCAGTGCAGGCTCCGTAGCAATGGTCAGAGGGTCTGTCAGCAGAGGCCTCAGGTGACTCTGACAGTTCTGGGCCTTAAGAGCTCAGGTACACTAAGTGACATGACTACTTCTGCATCAAATGTACCCAAAAAAATCCACAGTGCTGGTAAGAACTTATGTGAAATTGCTGTGATGCACAAAATACCTTGGCTCCTGTTTCCTGCTGTTACAACTTCTTGCTGAAAAATACAAACCTATTTTGTGTTTCATTTTAATTGAATTCATGGAATTAAAATAGAACATAATAAAACTCCCTACTTCTAAACCACAAGAATTTTATTCACTTCCCTGAGATCATACAGCTCGGTAGCTGGGACCTGTAAGGGGTAAAACTGATCAATGTGCAATGGTTGTTAACTATTCTGTCTGTGCCCTCAGTGAATTAGAGCAGCTGTTTTCATGCTAGGAGAGAAACAACCATGTATCTATGTTTTGTATTGCATCCTTTATCAAGCAAGATGAACAAGCTTACTAAAGATTTTCCAAAACTTTTCTTTATTTTTTTTCTAAAGGAACACCAACATGTCATGAGAAATAACTGCTTTGAATGAAACCCACATTTATTACCCTGATGTGCACACACTTGATAATGCAGCTTTTGTAATTCCCCCCATTTTTTGCTTTTAATTCTTATAGAACCCATGCTTTTAAATGTGTAGAAAAAGCACTAGCTAACATGCTTTGTGCTTTGTAAAGCACATTGAATTATTTTGTTGTTTGTTACAAATACAGTGCAGGTGGCAGGTCATAAATTAAAAGACTATTTTCATATAAAAATAGAAAAGTCACACAACTGTCAGTTTCAAGAACAAGACAACAGTCAGTACAGGTATAATCATATCTCCCAAGCCAATTTATAATGCATTTGTTTTCAGACTGTAAAAATTCACTGCAGGCATGATCAAAAAGTAATGATGCTAGGGACCACTTATCAGAGGACAAAAACAGTTTCACAAAGGAAGGCCTTCTGTACTTTCTCTCACAGATGTCTACCTCAGATTAACATCTTGTAGATGCTTTTATTAAAATTCCTTCTACAAATATTCTAAGCCTTTTTCAAGCAACAGAGAAATTTACTTTTGGAAAATCTTTTATTGAAGATGTGAGTTGTGTTCCTCTAACCTGGRGTCTTTAAAAGTGGTTCCAATTATCTGTTTTCCTTAAAAGAAAAATAATGCCAGGTGGTTTGAAGCATTAAAACTTTTGTTTGTCCGTTCTTATACTAGTAAAGGGGACCAGGATATCCAAGAAATCCTGAAAACTGAAAATGGGGATAAAAGTATAAGTAAGTTAGGGCAGATAAAAGTCACTGAGGGAGGCATAATGTGCTAAAATAATAATACATAATTATAGTAAGTATATTTCTAAGCATGGATTAGAAATTGCTATGTGATTGACAGGTAATTACATTCTACTGACATTAAAACTTGCACAAAGTTATATTTTTTCTAAAATTCATGTTTTGGAAATTTTGTTGTTGTTGTTGTTTCTATTTTTAAAAAGAAGGATATATTGTTAATGGAAATTATAGCTTACTCCTCTGTCTTTTCCAATCTATTATAATGTTAGCAAAATGCATAACTTTCTCACTTACTGGGTACATCTTTCTGGCTAAATTTCAACCAGAACTTAACTAGTTCTAGTTCTACTTGACTACTTATTTTTTAATTGGATTTTATTCAAATATTATTCTTAGTCACTTTATGTCAACCTAGGTGGTACAGATTTATTTTCATAAGAGTAGTGTCCCTAAAAAAACCAAGGAAATTAAGAGCAGTGTGAAGTAGACTGTTTGGGCAGTACACAAATAAATTGTGTTATGTCCYCAAATGGCAGCTTTGAAAGTCTTGCACAATATTTTACAGGGCTAGGAGACAGCTTTAACACCATAAATTTTCAGTGTTTCTATGTAACAAAGATCAGTCATTCTCTATTGAGTCCGGCTGGGATGGAGTTATTTTCTTCATTTCAATCCACATGGAGCTGGGTTTTAGACGTGTGACCTAAACAATGTTGATAACACACTGGTGTTTTAGGCATTGCTGAACTGTGCTTGAACAGCATCAAGGTTGCCTGTGTTTCCCACTCTGGTAGGCTGGTGGTGAAGCCTTTTCCTAGTCTTAAAATCAAGAATCACACATGGTTAGAAGAGAAAAAGGGATTTTACCTCTGTATTTATTTTAAGGATCCTTAGGTGCACCATGTCCAAGTGGAATGAGCTGAAATGCACACCACAGTGCACACCCACAATAGATCGGGTATAACATTATAAGTCTTACTAATTAGCATACCTATCAAGGATTTCCCAATGAGAGGCTCAAGTGAGCCCCCTCCCTGAGGAACCTTCCCCTGGATGGTTCTATCTTAGTTTACAAAATGTGTTCTGGAGAGGACCTTGGTGTCTGGGGCATTCTGATCCCTAACTACAAAGCTCCTAAGAAGTTTAGTCTCCTAGCTTGATGAATAAATCTAAGAATGTAGGCTAAAAACCACTAATTTATAAAGAGGTATATAAAAGGGGTATAAAAGAAAAGGCAAAAAATCATCATGGCATCAGTGGCAGGCAAGATTTTGGGACAGGATACAAGCAGGATGGTGACCAAAGTAACCAAAGAGATATGCCATATCATACAACATCATACCCAGCAAGAAAACCAAGATGTGTTTTTCCAAAGAAGCCATTGTTTGAGGATGAGCTAGGCATTTGACTTTGGGTGGTGAGTAACTCCTCCAACACCACTTGTTTATCTGTGTTTTTCCTTCGAACATTAAACTGATTTCATCTTGACAATGAGGTTTTTTTTTTTGCTTTTGCCCTTCCCATTCTCTCCCCCAGCTTGCTGAGAGGGCTTGAGAAAGGAATTACATGGGGGTTTGCTTGTCATCTGGGATCAGCTGACCACTTTTACAAAAAAYCTTTGAATAAATGTAGTTTTCACATCATGGTGATGTGAACCACTTCAACCACTGCAGATCCTTTTATTAATTTCAGTAATTTTAAGGTAATTATTGATTTTTTTTTAAAGTATGATTTAACACACCATTTTAGCCTTCCTTTAAAAATTATTTAAGAAGTAYTCACTATATCAGACAGCTGGAGATGTTAAACTTGCAAGTCACCTGTCTCTTCAGATTCATGCGTGTGTATTTATTGGAATTAAATGAGTATTTATAAATATTTATAAATCAGGCCAGGTTGAATGGGGCTCTGAGCAACCTGATCTAGTGGAAGGTGTCCTTGCCCATGGTGGGGGAGTTGGAATCAGACGATCTTAAAGGTCCCTTCCAACCCAAACCATGCTATCAGTCTATGATTTATTGAAACAATTAAACAATTTCAGGAAAAGATGCATTACTTCTTCAGAAACCATTAAGAAAGAGACATTTCTCTAACACACATGAAAGATTCTAAGAATATTTTAAGGTCATACTGTAAATGGAAATTGACTCATCTTTTTTAAAAAGTATTAGAGTAGTTCATAAAATTGAAATAGACTTTTTAGGTCTTGGAATATCCCCTGTGAAACTGGACAGACTGACGAGAAAGAGGGATTAAAACTCCCTTCTACAGGGAAAGTCAGTGACACTTTTAAGTAAGTGAAACAAAAATATATACTAGTGCATGCACATCTATCAGTAGATCATACATTTGCAAACTGGCTAAAAAGTGAAAGAATAGCAGCCAGTTTCGCATCCAGCTAAGACAGAAAACTGTATGCTTTCCTCCTTTCATGAAATCAGGTGAAACTGAGATCACAAAAACTTAGYGATTTGAGCCAGCAGCACACTCACTTCAACTGAACTTCAGAAGCACTAACACAGGCTCACAGATCTTTTCAACTTGTTTCTTGAAAGGGAGAGCAAAGAATTCGTAGAGAAGTGTCAAAGAGCAGAACTCCTAGTTCAGATTAAAGCAACTAACATCTTAGGAAGACGAATTTTAAATTGCAGACTAGAAATTAAATTTAAAACCTCTCTCTGTAAAAGAAATAATGAAACGACTCATCAAGATGAATACTTGCACAGAGTTCCTTCAGATATTGACCTAATCAGCAAATATGTCTGACTTCTGTTTCTCTCATTGCCACCACCAAACAGTAAGGGTGATGGTAGCAGTGTCAGGCTTCAAGTACCCCAGAGACTGGAAAGATGGAAATAGGAGGATTTTCCACATTCAAAAATATTTTTCTACAGTAACATACTCAGTATTTTGGAAGTTTTAAAGACCTATTTCACCATCCTATGCTGAAGCAGTGTCAGGCATATTTAACTGGATTTTTGACTTACCAGGTTGTAAACCTTGGATGACTTGTTTATAGGTGGCACCTTCTTATGCTTGCCCATCTTGGAATGCTGTTAACAGAGCAACTAAATMTCCTTTATTGCAAATACCTGTTATTGTCGTTTTCAATCATTTCACAGAATGGAAAGACTCACACTATGTGTTGGTTGTCCCTGTTCTAAACAAAACCAGTTATATAACCTTGGTGGAGAACTCTAAAACATCTCTGTCCCCTCTTCAGTTACCTGGCTTTTGTGAGACACTGTCCAAGCTGAGAACTTACAGGCCCAGGACATAAAATTTATCACTCTTGAAAATTGCCCTAATAATTAGCTCTAGACAGACCAATGCAAAGGGAGAGCAGGCAGTCACCTTGYTGGATTTTTTCTTACATTTAACGGTGAAATGAAAGAAGTAAAACTCTAATCTAAAATGTGTTTAATTTAAAACAGATCTAAAGTTCAAAAGTAATTTGTTAGGGAAGAAAAACATTAAGTAYGTAATTTCAGCAATGTCAACATATATTTTAGCAGATGCATTCAACATTAAAACGAATTAATTATTAGAATGACCAAAGAATTTWAAAAATACCCATGCCAGCTAGAATATTTTGACTTTTTTTCCTTTGTTTTCCTTTGTACATGGTGACAAATGCTGACAAAACAGCATTTTCCAGCAGAAGTGTTGCACTGATTTCTTTCAACCATCTTAACGTGATTGTGACAGATCGCACAATATAAAAAGCAATTCTATCAGCAAAACATACTTTACACATTACACCCACTATTTTCCCCTTTTAAAGCATCTGTCACTGCTTTTAAAGGTCACATATTTCATGTTTCAGTGTGTGGGGAGAAAAAATATTTCCTCTTAACTTGAGAGATTAGCAAGGATGCTGTACCAGCTTTCTTGTGCATTGGATAATTTCACTTATTATTCTTACTGTGACATAGTGCCTGGGATTCATTTTTCTGCAAAGAAAGACTTCCATGTGTACAATGTTTGTACTGCAATAACGGAAACAAAACAAAAAGATTAATTAAATGAATGAGGTCTGATGTTTTTCTTCCACCAACTAAAATATCTTCTTCCTCTTTACTGTAGTACTACTGTGAAGCAAATATGACATGAAAAAAAGATCAAATCCTGTTTCTAATGTTGTGAGAAAGATGCCTCTGCCCAATATCAAGCATTTTAAAATTCATTAAGTCCTTTTATTATAGGCCAAAAAAATAGAGGCATGAGCTGTAGGATAAACTTGCCTATGTCTGGCAGCAACAGCAAAAAAAGACTCAGAAGGAGGGATTTAAGAAGGGCGTGGGTTTAGGAAAAAAAGAAATAGAGGGAGAAAAAAAAAAGCCCAAGCAAACAATATAAAAAAAGGACAAGGAAAAAAAAAAAAAAGCATGTAAAAAGCATAGGGCCACTACACCTTAGCATTTTATTCAAGGCTCTGATTATKTTCCATGAAGAGATGTAGGTGTTTTTAGAGATACTATACATCACTGATTAATTTGGACAGAGGAATCTTATTCTTATAATCTTCGGTTCTACAGAATTCCAGGTAAAAGATCAGTGCTGGAAGGAAAGGGAGAGCTTTTCTTGTTAGATATAGCCATTTAATACACAGTCATGATTTTCAAGAAAATCAATCTCAAAAATAAGAGTTGAATAAATAAATTTATTTCTCAATGTATTTAAGGAATTAATGGTCATGACAAGCTACGTTTCCTGGAAAGATATAAAATAAAGGGTCTGGTATTCTCCTAAGGATGTTAAAAAGGTCACCTTTGTGCTGCTGGTCCAGAATAGAATAGGTACCTCAGCCTAGTTTACTTTTTTATGTCAAGTGCTATCAAAGTTATTTGCTGTCATTTTTTACAGTAAAGGTTTTTATAATTGTTTATGCAAACTTGCCGGAGCTACTCCAATAAATTTTTTTCCCCAAAATTCAATAGAAAGAAATAAGGTAAAATTTTTTAAAAAATAAATAAATAAATAAATGATGCACATATAAATATTTTTTGTTCTTTAAAAGAGTGGTATCTTGAGTTTTCTCAACTCTAGATGTATTTGCTCATCCATTATCCTCCCATCTAAACTTTTACTCTTTTGATGTTCTCATGGTTAGATCCCCAAGGCTCTTCACTGACAAATCAGAAATGTGAAGATCATGCAAGAATTTCAAACCAGATTAGCACTTTTGATGAAAAGTGAGTTTACATTAATATCTATTTGAAGATTATAAGCTTTAAGGGTCTTGTTTATTTGAACTCAAGTTCAAACCTTAGCCAGCTGTCAGATGTCCACCCAGCTGCTCTCGCTCCTCTTCCTCAACAGGCCATGAGGAGAAAATAACCGAAAAAGCTCATGGGACAGGGAGATCTCTTCCCAGTTACCATCATGGGCAAAACAAGCTTGATTTGAAGAAATTTGTTTTAATTTCTTGCCAATTAAAGGCAGATTTGGATAGTGGGGGGTGGGGGAGGCGGAAGGGAAACAAATACGGAAACAATCCACTCCCCTACATCCCTCGTCTTCCCAAGCTCCACTTCATTCCAACATTCCTGACCCATCTACCTCCTCCCCCCGTGAGCAGTGCGGGTGCTGCGGTCAGTCCGTAGCAGCTCCTCTCTGCGGCTCCTTCCTCACGCTCTATCTGAGCTCCAGCCCGGGGCCTTCCCCGTCCCTCGGGATAAGCCTGCTCCAGCGTGGGCTCTCCAGGGGCTGCAGGTTCCCTCCGGGCACATCCATCTGCCCCGCCGGGGTCTCTCCCTGGCCGCAGGGCCATCCCTGCCGGGTCTCTCCCGCCTCCGTCCCCGCTCCCGCTGTCCCCTCAGGCTCGCAGGGCTGTTTCCCGCACGGTTCCCCTGGCTCAGCCCTGGCTGCCGGGCAGCGTTTTGCCCTCCCTTGCCCAGGCTTTCCCCGGGGCTCTCGCCCGCCCGCCCGTGGCTGAGGGGCTCAGCCGTGCCCTGCGCTGGGGCCGCTGCAGCCGCTGCCACCGCCTGGACACCCGGGGCACCCGCGCTGGGTACAGAAGTTGTTTGTGAATCAAGGTGCTTGCTGCAGATCAAAAGCTACAGTTTTAGAAAGCCATGGCATTTAAAATATGACACTTTTTAATGTTTCATTAACTTGAGCTCTTAAAATTTCATTTAATGTGGTCCATTTACCTGCTATTAAAATTCACTCAGTATGCTTACACCTTATTAAAAGCGCAGGGTTGGGAAAATGTTCAGTGCATTCTGGAACTCAAGACAAAGCAGTGAGGCCAACCAGCTTTCAATGTATATTTTAAAATAATCTGTCTTTCTTACACTGGAGAACCTAGTGTCAGTCTAAGATGCATTGCCTCCTTTTTCTCCGTTGGAAAATTCACTGTGATTAGAGTTACAGACTTTGGCAGGAA
The DNA here is from genome assembly GCA_003713295.1 of Parotia lawesii. Lineage (NCBI taxonomy): Eukaryota > Metazoa > Chordata > Aves > Passeriformes > Paradisaeidae > Parotia > Parotia lawesii. The sequence continues at coordinate 616,074 of RAHM01000233.1, read as the reverse complement.
AGACAGAAAGTTACTTTCATGGGCATTTTATTTTATGAGCACAGAGATCAGAATGTGCTCATCTTGAACTCGGTCAATACAAATTCATTGCCTAGAATACAGCAATGCAGTCAGTGCATCTTTCATTTCTGATGCATACCTTTGGTAGTTTAATTTTTCCTTGAACTTAATTTGGCTGGATGCTTCAAAATGTTTTCTGTCTAGTTTTCTGAGCTGCTACTTCTTTTTAATGAGGGGCAGAATGAACACATAAAATTTGCACTAGGCACATGAGGTTTGGGGGTTGATATAGAAATGTTAGGTGTGGAACATTGTAGTAGAACTTGAGTTTACCTAGTCAGAGAAGAGGTTTACCTGGTAGAATTGCTTGTGTTCACTCTTTTCCCTTACCTTGTTATAATATTGCTAAAGTAGAACTGGGGGATGTGGTTATAGACATGCTTACTGGCATCCACAGAAATTATGGATTTTCTTCTGAGAGCAAAGCTGTAGGTCTCAGAGAAGAACCCTTCCCTTGCAACGACAGCCTGAAAGAAGCACCTTATCAGAAAATCTGGTATATGTTACATATTCTTGTCTTCTGCAGAGAACTTCTCCACCAGCAAGAGCTGGGAAATATTTCCTATTCCAAACAATCAAGACAGTAAGAAAATGTGATTATTTTTCCTTCCCCTAATATCTTCTACAAAACCAGGATTAGTTTCAATTTCAATAATGTTAGCACAGCATTCACTTATAGCAGATTGCAATTGAATAACTCACACAGATTTTCCTCAACTGTCTGACATAAGTTTAATATCCAGTTCTACTTGGCTGCTTCCACTACCAAATGAGAGCTAAGTGTAGATTTATGTGAATGTAACAAGTCATTATTGCTTTCTTCTTAGCCATCACTAATTTTCACTTTATGGATAGTCAGTTCATGTACTGTCATCATCTCATTATCTTATGTTTATTTTACTGCCCATGACAGAAATTCTTATATTCATTTTTAAAAYACATAAAGGCATTTTACATTCACCATRTTAGACTTCCCTCTCATCTTAGTTACAGAGATCTAATAGCATTTTTCTTTCAGCCATGCATGGGTTGAAATCACAAGACATCTACATCTAATTTTTAACTCGATCCTCTCACTGAAGCTGCATTTACTTGTCTTTAACAGAYGCATTTATTTACCTTTTATGTCCAAGCTGAAACACATATTTATATTTCTGTGCTTCAGGCACTGGTTTTGTATCAGTGAGAACTTGAATTTKTAAGGGATGGATGTCATAGGTGAGGACTAAAATTGTGCTGGGCAGTGAGGGCACACATACACATCAAACCTCCCTAATCCAGTGGAAACTGATTCCAGCAAACCCTGGCACTAGGAGATGCCCTGCTAGGTGCCACAGACTCTTATCCAGTCAGAGAGGGGGGTATGCATTTTCAGGGCGGAGCTGGAGCTCCTCGGGTAGTTGCAGGCCAGAGCAGGCATGTTGCCAGTTCAGGGTTTGTTGGAGCAGGGGGACAGAGGGAACTGTAGTGCTGGGGACAGCAGCAGCACCTATGTGAGCCACCCCGCCCACCCACAATGACAGTCACCTCCCGGGAACAATTTCGAAAGCATTCCCTGCCGTGAAAATAAGGGACATTCAGACTGGGGAGAGGAAAGGGTAAGTTTTTTCTCTAATTTTTGTGCTTCACTGGACACTGACACAGTAAGCACACTTCTCAGTGCTCAAATGGAAATATTCTGTGTAGAAGTGAAAATATAGCAGCCGTGGGTAATGAATGTGAAGTGTTCAGAGGCATACGTAAATATTAGTGGAGATGCATACGTAAATATTAGTGGAGATGCAAAGGCCATATTCTAAGATGTAATTTTAAAACTAAAAAAGGTATTTTCCAATGGCCTTGGAGCATGCAAAGAGAAAACTCAAAAAAACCTCCTTTTTAACCTTCTTCTGAGAATTGCTGGGCCATATTGAAATACGACTGTTATTGATGGGATTCTTTCCTTTAATTTTACTCAGCTTCAAATGATATTTGCCTAGGTTTGACTTATATTTCTGCTGATCATGCCATCCTCCAAAAGATATAGCAAGAGATACAAGCAAGGTCCTCTGTTAGAAGCTTGGAAATACCTTTGCYAGTTTTACCTATACTGTGTAATAATGTTTTACTAAGAGTCAGTTTATAAATTTATAAACTGTTTAATAAAGTTAAAAAATTATAAAGTTTATTTATTTATAAATATAYGGTCTGACAATAGTAGTGTTCTATAGAACTATTTTTCTACTTGACTTTTTTTCCATACAAGTGTAGGGCACATATTCATTAATTTTTTTTTTTTGATTGACAAGGTCTGCTTTTCCTTTTTTTTCCTACGTGACTTCAATGAGGCTATTGAATAATTAGTAAAGTTTAGTAAAATGTTAGTAATAATAAGTCTGTTCTGAGCTAATAATGCGTTCCAAAAGGCCTGTTCTTGTAGTGACATAACAAATGTGGGGCTGCCATGAGGCCATAACAAACAAACATGGTTAAGTAGTATATTGAGTTTCCTTGGCAAGGTTTCAGTAGCAGGGAGGCTACAGTGGTGGCTTCTGTGAGAAGTTTTCGGAAGCTTCTTCTATGTCCAATGGAGACAATACCAACAGGCTCCAAGACAGACCCACTGCTGACCAAGGCCAAGCCCAGCAGTGATGGTGGTAGTGTCTCTGGGATAATGTATTCAAGAAGGAAAGGAAAAAAATGTTACATCTCAGAAGCAAATAGTAGCCAGAGAATAGAGAAGTGAGAATATGAGAGGGAAACGACCTTGCAAACACCAAGGTCAGTGAAGAAAGAAGGGAAGGAGGTGCTCCAGGCACTGRTGCTGAGATTCCCCTGMAGCCCGTGGTGCAGACCATGGTGAGGCAGCTGTGCCCCTGCAGCCCATGGAGGTCCATGGTGGAGCAGAGATCCACTTGCAGCCCATAGAGGACCCCATGTCAGAGCAGGTGGATGCCTGAAGGAGGCTGTGAACCTGTGGGAAGTCCRTGTTGGAGCAGCCTCCTGGCAAGACCAGTGGCCCTGTGGAGAGAGAAGCCCATGCAGGAAGAGGTTTTACTGGCAGGACTAGCAACCCTGTGGAAGGGACCCATGATGGAGCAGTTCATGAAGAACTGCAGCCCATGGGAGGGACCTCACACTGGGAAAGGGGAGAGACTTCTTTCCCTGAAGAGGACGGAGTGGCAGAAAAAACATGATGAACTGACTGTAATCTCCATTCCTCAGCCCCCTCGCCACTAGGGGAGAGGTAATACTGAATGAGGATTAAAGTTAAGCCTAAAAAGAAAGGCGTGTTCTAAGATTTAGTTTATTTCTCATTTTCCTACTCTGTTTTGATTGGTAATTCATTAGCCTATTTTCCTCAAGTTGAGTCTGTTTGTCCTGTGGCAGTAATCAGAGTGATCTTTCCCTGTCCTTGTCTCGATCCATGGGCCTTTCCTTATATTTTCTCTCCCCTGTCCAGATGAAGAGGGGAGTGACAGAGTGCCTTTGGTGGGCACCGTTGTCCAGCCAAGGTCAAACCACTTCAAGAAATCAGGGAGGGAGTTCTTCCAAATAAATTTCAGCTACTTATTATTCAGTCTGTTGTTCTTTTGAGCATCTTTGCCTTGTCAGTTTTTTGCCTCTTAGAGCTCCCCAAATTCATTTGACATAAGCTTTTAAAGTCAATATTTACCTTGTGGGAACAGTGAGATACTTTGGGAAAAAAACAAAGAAAGAACAAAACTGATTAAATGTAACCTGGGGGTAAAAATGTCCTGGCCTGCTCAATGTCCTGTCATCTACTTACTGAGAGACTGAAAGTGCTGTGTACCAACCAGACTGCTGGAGTAAAAGCAAGTCTGTGTAGTCCAATATACTTCCAGTGGACTTCCACTGATAGGTGAGGCTTTGACATAGTGAAAGAAATTCAAAAGTTTCAAGGATACACAAGCTCTTACATTCCTCAAAAATTTAAGAAAGCAATGTGAATGATTCTGCCAATTCGTATATATTTTGTGTTTATCTATGTTCTGCCATGCTCTCTCAAAAATGTATGCCCTCCTTTTTTTGGAACTTCTGCTGAACCAAAGAATATTCAGATAAAAACCAATTCCTATCAAAATTCTCTTCTCCTAAATTTTATTTATCAATCATAGGAAAGAAATTTCTCTGTTGTGTACATACTTCTATAGTTCCTGTGTATTCAACAAGAATATATTAAAAATGACACTACTATTGGGTAAAGTATATTTTAACTGGTGCTTTACTGATCTCCCCTAGACCATGGATATGGGGTAAATAGCTCATGGAGAAGTCAGTGGTAGTGTTTTTTCCTTTGAAACCAAGAAATGTGCCCACAGTACGAACATAACCTTAACAAAGGAAATGTTTCTTTCCTGCATCCTGACACACAATTGAAGTTTCTGGTATAAAATGGGTTATCAGAACACTGTCTGAGAATTTARAACTCCCTTACAAATGTTTTTGTTTTGAAATAGCCCAAATAGGTGGCTTAACAGCAATATGCTTTCCATTAATATCTGTGGAGAATTTCATAAAGTGGGTTTTTTTATTCAGACTTAACAGCACTTTTAGGCTGGAACGGACATTGCTGCAAGAAGCCCCGAGATTTATCCGACGCTGTCTTTTTGAAATAAGAAGCAAGATACTGTAAAATGTTGAACAGATAAATACAGTATAAGTATTTAGGTTTTTAATAAACCAAATGAGAAACTATGACTTTAACTATCCAGTGGGAATCAGGACTATAAGGAGGATATGGTCATCGACAAAAATATTTGTGGAGAAATATCTTGTACTTCAATTTCATTATACAATGGTATCATTAGCAAATAAGTGAAACTTACAAAATTAAGAGAATTTATAGCTTTCCACAGGAGAAACAAAGGCAAKAGATATTAATTTGAAGAACATTTACTACTTAGCAATGTACAGTTTGTAGCATGTAACAGCATAATTCTTATTCTAGGTGTTAGAAGTCAGTGATACTTTCCCAAACATTAGTTAATTAAGACATTGACGTGGCATTTAAAGATTCTCATCTAAAAGGAGCTAATACATATGAAAAGAGCTAATACAGAAACAAAAGCAAACATTTAATTTAGCAGGTTTTTTATTCAGTTATAGAGCATCATTTGCCTGGAATTTCAGTATTATGGTAATAGGAAACATTTCAAAGCTAACTTGTCTTAATTTCTATGCCTAGCAATCTTCTCCATCTCCTGTTTCTCTTCCTCTCCTCAATATACTTTGTCTTCCATTTAAAGCAGCCATCTGCTAAAATTAGTGAATGTATTACTTAATTATGCAGCATTTGGCTACGTTTTTATCATTACACTGTCTTCCATTAAGTGTTATGTTTGTGGCTAATGACATCTTTTTCTTATGTGTCGAGAGCTCATTTTGTCAGATTTATTGTGTAATAACTCTGTATCTTACTAATAATGTATCTCTACAACTAAGATTAATAATTCTTATACAAAGCTTCACAGAAGCTTTCTTATACAAAATTCACAGAAACATAGAAAAATACCAGTGTCCATAATAGCAAACTCTTAGTTACAGAAGCATCCTAATTATACTTAGTTTTATTAAACTAGCCATGAATAAATTACAAATTCAGGGTGTATCTGAGTTCAAGTATGTAATGAAATTGATCTTATATTCTTCATGATGTTCTTAACTCTTATGAAGATCATACACCAAACTGTTCCTCTGAAAGCAGTAGTAGGAAAATGTGAATCTTTTTGTGGGAGTTTGYCTGCAAATCTGTTAACCCATAACATTAAAAAATCCTTTGATAAAAGTCCCTTTGTTTCACTAAATAAATAATACCTATGTCTCATGTGCAGTTACGTGTCTGTTCCCCCTACATATTCAAGTATTTCTATAATTTTTGAATGCATTTAAAATTATGGCACATCTGTGTAGTGAAGTACTCGTGTGGTCTGGGTCCTTTCCTTTCCTTTCCTTTCCTTTCCTTTCCTTTCCTTTCCTTTCCTTTCCTTTCCTTTCCTTTCCTTTCCTTTCCTTTCCTTTCCTTTCCTT
>RAHM01000233.1:524381-609629 GCA_003713295.1 Parotia lawesii | reverse complement strand
TTTTCTTTTCTTTTCTTTTCTTTTCTTTTCTTTTCTTTTCTTTTCTTTTCTTTTCTTTTCTTTTCTTTTCTTTTCTTTTCTTTTCTTTTCCTTTATGCTTGTAGAAGTGAACAATCCCTGGGCTGCAGAACATCTGAGTCTTAGGTACCAATATCCAGGATGGAAACCTGAATCATATGTTAACATAGAGATAGGTGTCTCAGCATGGATTTCACGAGAAGCAAGAACCAGCTGGTATCTGCACATTCCCTAAGTAATAATTTTTCAGCTGTCTTTAGTTAGTTAGTACAGAAGATCTGATGATTTATCAGGATCTCATCTTTCATGCCTCTCTAGACACCACAGGGATGCATCTTCCATGTGGGATATATGGCCTAGGAGTTGTCTACTATTTTAATTTATTCCAAAGAACACACCTTGGCTCATCGTTCTTCAAATACGACAAGGGACATTTTCCCTTCCTTTTTTTTTTAACAGTGTATTGGTCAGAGACTTTGCTAGGCAGTAGGTGATCCAGGTTTAATTTCCTGCTTGCCTAAGGAACTTCAAACACATTCTGTTATTTCCCAGGAAAGACACTTACCTTACAGACTGTTCAGCCCTTCTGAGACTACGTAACTAGACAGAAGAGAATGAAAAAATTAATTAGGCCAGAGAGAGGAAAAGAGTGCTCATGATGTTTTAGAGGGCTGACTTGGGCATGCAAAACGAATCTATGGGATGAATATGAGGAAAGACTTGCATGCAACTTTCTATTGTGTGAAGGAACTATAATGCATACCATCTGAAATGACAAACTGCTGGAGATTTGAGCTGGTGAAAATTTTAAGAAATTTTCTTCATGTTATTCTAAATTCTCCTATCTATATTCTCTCCCAAGTGTATTCCAAAAAAGCACAGAGTTTTCACAGGCAATGATGCCCACAGGAAAAAAAAGTTGTCTCCCTCTTCTGCATTTTCAGTTCTCAAATTTACCTTTCTGCTTGTATGGAAAGCTATCCACTTCCCATTAGGATGTTCTGAAGAAAATTACCCACTCCAAAGTATTCAAAGAACTTACAAAGGGTTTATAAAGATTGAAATAGTGGAATTGAAAGAAAAGCCTGCTTAATGTACTTATATTGTGATCAGTTTCAAGTCATCCCTCTTTCCTTTTCTATCCAGATTACAAGCTTATTTTCCAACATGGTCAGAGACTCAGTAATGTTCTCAGCCTCTGCAGAAGAGATTCCTGCACTAGAGGGATGATAGCTTTTTTATCCATCTTTTTTCTTGGGTTAGATGCATTTAAATTCCAGCTTTCTATGAAGATTATTGATTCCTGAGGTGGCACCAATGCTCTCACTATCTCGTTATGATCTACCCTCAACTCTTTAAATACTATTATTACCTTGTCAGACCAAGTGCTCTCTCCTTCTTGGCTGTTTTGGACAAAACTAACAGTTACTGCTGAGTACTGAGGAGTTTTCACACCTGCTCCTTCCAAGTGAGATGGCATATAAACCTCTGGATGAAGCTTTTCTATGCAAATAGATTTTTTTCTTTCTTTTTTTTTTTTCCAATCCTTGATTTTTTCACTCTTTATTTATACAAATCACTGGATGGAAGGAATACATGCAGGTCATTACTAGCTATACTTTGTGACTGGAAAGGGTATTAAGTGATTTGGCTTCATGTGGTGCTTGGCTTACAGTACATCTTTTAGATATACAGCAACAGTGAATTTGCCTTCTGGAATTGAAAGGAAGAAACCTATAGGGACTGTTTTTCCTCTATTGCTAATGATTTGTAACTCAACTMTTACATGGTCACTGTGACCAAGACAGCCAGAAATCACCACTTTGCCTATGAATCTCTMTCTGCTTACAAATAACAATAGGAGGGCATCTTTCCTAGTTGGCTCCCTTAGTACCTGTACCAACAGGTTATCTTCAACATGCTTCAGAAATTTCCTGCACCTGTTTGTATTGCCTGTATGATAGTCTCAGGGAATATTGTATATTGTCCTGGAAGTTAAAAAATCACCCCTAASGATAAGGACAGCTGATACAGAGATATCTCTTAGTTCCTTGTAGAATAATTAATCAGTGTCATGGTCCTGGCTGGGTGGTCATTAGTAGACTCCTACACAACATCTGCTTTATTTGCTTTTTCATTCCTCCTTATCCTGAGGCTCTGAACCATGTCATCACCAGCTGCAAGAACCATACAATCCATGCCGTGTATCACATACAGCACCACCCCCCAGCATTACCCACCCTGTCTATCCCTCTTGAATACCCTAAAACCATCCATCATGGTACCCAAATCACAGCACTCATTCCAAAAGGTTGTGCTTAAGCCTATAATGTCACAGCTTTGTGACAGGGCCAAAGCTTCAAGCTCCTCTTGTTTTTTCCTCATGCTGTGTGCATTAATGTAGAGATATTTCAAATGTGCTCCAGTGCACTCAGCAGAACACYGTGCAGCAGAATCACAGACCTTGCTAGCACATCATCCCTCAAACACTGTCATGCCACCCCATGACTTCACTCCAGTGAGCCTGGTTTTATCCCTTTCCCCATTCAAAACTACTTTAAAGCTCCTTTTGTGATCCCTGCTAACTTGTGTGTGAAGATGCTTTTTTGCCTCTGAGAAAGGTGCACCCCATCTGTTGCTCATAGAACTCGTGTTGTGTACCCATGATCAAAAACCCCTAAATTTTGCYGATGACACCAGTGATGGAGCCAGGAATGGATTAGCTGGGTTTGTCTGTTTCTTGCTTTATCATTTCCTGCAGCCGCAATGATAGAGTATTCCTGACYCCTTAATGGGCTATCCCAAGGCCCTGATATCTCTCTTGATTGTTCTTGGACTTCTTATTGCAAGTCCCTGAAAAATCAATAATAGATCAGCTGAAGGTCACACCAGGACAGGAAATTTTCTCATCACGTATTTAGCCCAGGCCTCAGAGAGGCAGCAGACTTCCCTTAGAAGYGGGCCTAACTGGCACATTGGGCCTTCTATGCCCCTCAGAAGAGCATCCTATGACAATGACCCATCTTTTTTAATGTATGGAAGTGGTTTTGATGTGTGCTATGAGGCTGAATTAACCTCAGTGACACCTCCAAGCCACATGAACCACCATTCTTGTAATTGTTTGGTTCCACTTGCAGAGCCTTGTACCTGTTATGCAAGGGCACCTGGAAGGGCAGGAGAGTCATGGAGAGGTAACTGCTGAGCCAAGCAGGAATGTGTCACCATTCCCCCTCTCCCATCAAGGCACCATGTTCCGCCAGGTAGAGAGAGGATAGGGAGTCCTCCACATCATGTCTACCTGGCAGGCTTGTCCCAGGGAAGGTAGGGTGTGATTCCAGTAGTGTAGCATTCTTTCAGACTCCCTGATACTCCTGAACCTACTCACCTCCTCCTGGAGCTCTGTCACTAACCAGAGGAGTTCCTGTACCTGGGCACACCTCCCACAGGGGTGCTCACGGCTGCTGGCCAGTCCTGGTGTAAGAGCCRGGCACACCCTGCAGCTGGCATCGAGATGTCTGCAAAACTGCATCAGTTGTGGTGGGTGCCAAGCTTAGAGAGGCCATGACTTCTGCCAGGTGGTTACCATTGCTCCCTGGTCAATCCYGGCCTTCAGCACCCATCCTGCACACCCCTCTGCCCTGGCAGCCACATCCTGCTTTGGCCACCACTGCTCTCCAAGGGGCTTCTTTTATATTTGGGGGGGCATGGCCATTATTGCTCCTGGTCCTGCCCATGTCTTGTCAGCCATGATGCGAGCTGCAGGCTCCTGGCATCTGTCCACGCACCAGAGGTTTTCCTGTTCAGGAAACCCTCCTGTGAATCGTGCTGGAGTGTTCAGCTGTGGATTGTGCTGGTACCAAAGCTGTTTGCCACAGAGACTGAGACATACATACTACAAAATAAAGGTTTATTCACAGCCAGATAGCATTTCTTTCTGAGGTGGGAAAACTTAACAGAATGTAACCCTTTACTTTGGTAATGACTTYGGCAAATTTATACTTTGGATAACTGCTACACTGAAAAATTTCTGACCATCTCTGTCAACAGCTAGACCTATACATTATAGATYATTAATTTTTATTTCTACTTTTTAAATTTGCTTCTGTAATCAGAACATACAATAGCTGTAGCTCCGGATTGCAGAATCTCAGGTATTACATCAGCAAAAACAATTCATATAGACATTTTGCCATCTAAATATAGGTGGCTGAAGTACAGACCAACACAAATCACACAGGAATGACAAAGGATAAAAAAARTTCCTAACAAACATGTTTTTGGTCAGCTTCTATGTGATTAAAGAACATACAGTGGTAGCACAACATTGCAAAAGTAGCTGCTGAAGTTGTTTATGGAGAGGCAGCCTGCTTGATGTTCATTCTATAGCATGGCTGAAATTCATGGGCTATGGCTCAGAGGGCTTAACAGTTCTTCCCTGCAGAAGGTGACAGTGCCACTCCTGCCATCTCCCTCAGCCTTAACGTAGAACCATATGATTCTGCCTTCCCTTTTGGTCTGACATCTGCCAGAATCTTAACTGAACTCAAGTTCAGTTGACTTGTTTGATGGAGAACTGCTCCGTGCTGACAGGTGGCTTTTTTGTCATTTCAGAAGATGAAACAGGTCAATGCAAGAGAGGGAAGAGCAATGTGATCTGTAATCAGGCAGAAAGCAAAGGCAGTGACTACAGCACTTCTGCTTCTAGAATGAAAAATCAGTTTAGTCCAATTTTTAATGGGGTTCTAAAGTTCTAAAGAGTATTTTCAGTTTCCTGTTAGAACAACAAGAAAATATTTTTCAAAAAAATATAATGCCCCTGCAAAAAAACCCGCAAAAAACTAACACCAAAAAAACCCAAAACCAAAAAAACCACCAAATCAACAAAACCAAACTAACCCAACCAACCAACAAAATAAAAAAAAACCCCAAAAAACAAAAAAAAACCCCACCTCAAACAAACAACCAAACCCCYAAAATATGGCTTGCTTTAGTGGTAAAGCCAGCTATGCCCAAGCTTTTCAGAAGAAACAGAAGTGCAGGARAATGTGATATTTTAAAGTAAACAATCTTCTATGTTGTGAAGACTTATGATTTCACAGAATACTGAACAATCACAATACTGTGCACAGGGAGCAAGGATATTATTAACGCCTTAACTTTTGTTGTCACCTACATCCTTGTTCTTTCCCATCTTTTTATAATCTTTCTGTAATTGAAGAACCACAGTATGCATGATGTTTTCTTTGGCACAGTGAGAAGGGTATACCTGAGTAACAGGACAGACCTACTTTTCTCCCTTTGCATTTCTATACAAAAACTCTATGACTTCCCCATATCTGTCATATCTGTTATTTGTTCGTGAAAGACAGCTCAACTTCGTTTTGTTTTATGGTTGTGACTTCAGGCAGTTTTGGTTATCTCAGGGCTGATAAAGATAATTAAAAAATCTCCTCTAAATATTCTCTGGTGTGCTTCAATCCATGTGAAACAAACACATGAAACTTATGGGACAGTCACTTTCAAACCTTATTGTTTATTTCTAAATATCATCAAGGAAATAAAAATAAAACATGCAAAATTTTCAAGAAAGTAAATACTTTTATAAATCTTGGAAGTGTTTTGTTATAAAACTCATCTTCACAATGCTAGAGGCAATTTTCATTTGTTTTATTTTTATGGCTCTGTAGCAGTATTGCTRTGTAATGAATGCCATGCCTGGAAAGCAAAAATTGGTGACTCTTCCTACAGTGAGTACCCCAGAGGTTACACAAAGTAAGAAACCTTGCTACRGACAGGGTCTGTAAAATCAGCCCATAGACACTCCATCCTACTTACATGCAATGGGGTTTTTTTGATTGTCAAAGTCTCTAGTTGAAACATTTTGCTTACAAGCAATGAGTATTTTGTAGACTTCATTCTGAAAACATTCTTTGCCCCACAGCAATCACTGATGACTGTTTTGTGGCAGTTGAAGCAAATATGCACCTGAAATAGCCAGTTATAATTGTTTTCAAGRTACTAGGAGAAAAAGAAAGTGTTAACTTTTCATTTCCATATCAATCAGGCAATGCAATGCAGTTTAGATTTGTTTTTTATCTTCTTGCTTATTTCTGTAGATTTGCTCTGAAAGTTGAAGTCCATCTACAATTGTTCAGCTTTCATCTAAATAGTCATCTTGAAATTAATTTAATGTGAAATGGGAATAAGAGGACCTTCATAGCAATTTGAAAACCAACCAGTGCTCTCTTACATTTTGATCTCAAGTGTGAAACAAGGCATTCAGATCTCAGCCTGAGAAATGCTAACTTTTGAAACAAAAGTGATCAGCAGTATTTAGTGTGTTGCGGAAAAAAAGCCCCACATTTAAATCAAGGTATTGAACAGAACAGGTGCTGACCTATATTACAGAAGGAAGATTCAAAAGAAATACGTGTAAGTGAAATGAGGCAATTTTTATAAAGCGTAGCAAGCAAAATCCTAATCATTACAGTGTAACAAGCAAGATGCAGACTTCTTGAGGACACTACAGTGACAACTGTTGACTTTTTGTTATTTGACATTTTCAGTAATGACCTGGAAGAGCAAATAAGCAACATTTTTGGCTACTATTTGTCAAATGATATAGATACTGATAAGAGTACAAGAATATTGTGAAGGTGTGTCGTGAAAGAGCAAGAAAATAATAACGAGAAGCAACTGGGAAAATTTTCCACATAAGTAAGGGTTACAAGTATGACTCTAGATATAATGAAGTTCAAGGTAGCAGTAGACACTTTGTAAAGAAGGTTTCAGCTATGTGAAAAGAAATTGGAAGGTTTTATTTTTTGTCTTCATGTGCATGAAAACGTGGTAATAAGTCTATTTATGTGACTTTGATGTGAATGTACATAGAATATACTGCTTCGTTGTCGATTTTTTTTTCTCTGCAAGACAGGTGTTGACAGATAGGAATTTAAATGGAATTGCAGCAGATTATATAGTAAGGGAGGGGGTGGAATTATGTGTTGCTTGGCTGAGCAGTGCCTAAGGGCAGGAAAGAGCATAACAATAGAAGTGTGGGAAAAATGAAAAAAAAAAAAAAATTAGAGCAGCATTTTATAAAATGGGGAAAACAAGAGAATGTCTATAGAAAGCAAAGCGCAGGCTTAATGAGAGACACAATTTTCTGAATCTGAAAGAAGTTTGACAGCAACATATTTTCTTAAGAGAACTGGTGGATTCATTTGTGTGTCATGGAAAAAAACCCACACCTGTATTAGAATCAGAGAACAYAATATTTTTCCTTGAATCCCTGATTTTTATGATTTGCTTCTGTTTCCATGAGTGACTGTACCATTTTCTTCACTTACAAATTGAGTTAGTATGATGTATGAAAGAGAACTGGTAAATGAAAAGCATAGAACATCTTGAAGATAAAAAAAAATAATTCATAATTTATTTTAAAACAGAAGCTTCTGCTAGTCAGATCCTGATCACCATAATTCAGTGATGGAGATGATCCTAATTGCCATTACTGTGGACTTTTAAAAACTTCAGACATTTTCAGAGGGTCAATAAACATATATTTCTTTAGCACTAAAKGGGTAGTTCACTGTGTTGTTTGGGATATTTGTATAAAATATTTTAATACTATTCACCTTGAAGGTTACTGGGGAAGAAAATGGGATTACGTGGCTAAAACTAAAACTGTGTTGAGTTTGATACTTAAACCTTTATTATCTTAGGTCCTTAGTTATCTATTTGTACACTAGAATTGTACAAATTGCATTTCTKCATGCTATTAATACAGCTAAAGTGATACAACTACTTCTGGAGACAATTTCCTCAGTTCACAGTTTCTTCAAGACTAGTAATTATTTTCCTCTGGAAAACAATTATAGCTCTAGAAATAAAATGTAGGTGTGATTGATGGACCTGTAACAACATTATGAAGCCGTAGGCCATTTACTGTTGTGTAGGATTCATCCAAAGTACCAGGTCCATTGCATTTCCCAGAAGAACATGGAAAATTGTAATGAACATGGACAGAATGAGAGAATATTTCACTGTGCGTGTGCTCACAAAACAGGCTGTGTGCTTGAACGTACCATCAATGAGAAAAAGTTTTCATGGATGGTTGGTAAAGACAGGAAGCTGCATCCGTTGAGGAATAGAGATGTGGCATGACAGAAAAGAGGTGAAAAGTCCCAGAATACAACCTTGGTATATAAGGAGGAAATTAAATACCTTTACAAGGCATGGGAGCAGTTTGACTGATTCAGACAGAACTTTCTAGAATGCTTCTTTAACTATGTAAACCCAGTGATGCTCAGCCACAAGCTCTTGTCCCCATTCTGTCCTGTGTTTTTTTGCATAGCTACAGGAAAAGAAGAAAGGAACTGATCAAGCTGAGAAAATGATCTTCCTTTTTTTCAGTTGTTCTTCCTGATGACAAGTAGGATAACTTTTTTCCCCCAGTAAACAGTGAATTATCTGAAAAAAGAAAGTTACAAAGGACTAAAAAAATACACACTTTAAACAAGTGGCCTCAGAAAAAAAAAGGCTGATTTTTTTTCTTTTTTGCCTTTTTGTGAGTTTCACTTTAAAATACAGGAGTATAGGTATGTTTAGAGCTGATATCCTTCAAGCAAAGTACTTTAAAAACTTATGTAAAATGAAAAAAAACATTTATCAAAGTTAGCAAACAAAGTATTTTATTACAAGGCAAATAAAATATTTTGGTTAACTAAAAAATATTTATGTCTTTTCTTCATTGAAGAACAAAATCTGAACAAAACCAAAATTTCTTCTCAATTTTTCCCTTTTGTGTTCTTTTTTCCCTTATAATCCTAAGACATGTGGTAGGTGTCTTTCAGTTGAACTGTAACACCTGCATAGAGAACATTCTAAAAATACTGTTCCCTTTTAAAGAAGTCAAGTATTTTAATTTTCACTGATCTAAGAGACAATTGGTAATTCTTCAAATTTCTCGCGGTTAGGGTGATTTGCTGATTCTTTGTGTAAGACAGTGCTTCTTATTTAATTCACGTGTTTTACAAATAAAGGGAAGACATTGACCGGATCAAATCTATTCAGAGTAATCCTTACTAATATAAGGTTTGATTAAACTTCAAGTGTAGATTTTACCTAAAGAAATGCTGTTTAATAAGAAAAAAAGAAGCAAAACCATGAAAAATTGCTTTCTACAGTGCTGTGACTGAAAACATATGGCATGTACTGCCTTGAAATTTTGCCGCTTAAAGCATTATATGATTTCAGTTCTTTGCTTCTGCACTTGCTATGCTACTAAGAAAATGTTCCATGAGGAACAAAAATATTTTGTAGTATGTAACAGTCTTTATATAAATTGTACRTATTTGTCAAGGACATAGTAGAATGTCCTGGACACTTGTAATGTTTATTGAAAGAATTCAATATATGCTCTTAGTCCTTGGGACTTGGTATGAAGCCAGGTCTTTCCTGCCAGCCTTGAAACTGTCTGTGAATGTACTTACCAGATAGGTTTTGAAGTGTTAAGTTTTCAAAAAGTTCTTTTTCCACTGCTGGTACATCTCACGAGTTGTTGAAAAAATACTGAAAGAGTTCCACAATTTATGGTGCAGTTTTGGAAAGACAAAAGGGTTTCTTTGGATTTCAGAGAAAAAAATAATGTGAGGTTGTCAACAGACAGCTTGAATTAAAATCTTTTTTTAAGAAGTTAGGAGTGATGACTGCTTAGTTCCTAGGCTGGTACTTCTGACTCATGAACATGCTTGGAATGCAAGGAGCTGRATTGTGTTAGTTTAAAAACAGTCTAGTTTTTTGGTGGGCAAGAGAAAGGTGCTTGAAGCTTCTGCTATGTCTGGCACAGAGCCAATTGCTGAAGGCTCTGTCAATRGTCAGGTTACTAGCCCAATTAGAGAAGCTGGTAACTCCTCCATGATGACATATTTAAGAAAGGAAAAACCATGGGAAGCTCTCTTTCCTCTTCCCCTCTGAGGGGTGGTGAGGGCACTGCAGGGCTCCTTCCCGATGTGGCAGCCAAGGCCATGCCGCTAGGGGAGCCATCCCATCACCGCGAGCAGCTACGCGGCTGAGACCATGTGGCCGAAACCAGTGCCAAGAGTGCCCATGCAGCCGAGACGGTGCGGCCAAAATCGCGCCACTGCTGCCATCTTAGCATGGCTCACAATGAACTTAACTTGCTTAGATGCTTTTAACCACCCGTGCTGCGGACAGAAGGGCAGGGGTGGCAGCAACTTTTCCTTTTCTGCGCCCCACATGAGGAGAGGTGCTGAGTGGAGCTGGCAGCTGGCTCAGCCCATGCGGTGCTGGCGGGGACCACGTGGCCAATGGCAAGGGACACAATGAGTAGTTCTCCCATGCAGAGCCTGGACGGGATCAACCTCTCGGCGTTGTAGAAGTCTATAAAAACTTTCAAATTGGTAGAACTTGAGAACAAACAAACCTACGGACACCAACTCTCTCCTGAGTCAGAGAAAAGGAAAAGGTGAAGACACATGAACAGAACCAACATGGCAGCACTGAGGTCAGTGAAAGGAAGGAGGGCAAAGAAGTGCTTCGGGCATCAGAGCTGAGGTTCTTCTGCAAGCCGTGGTGAGGACTGTGATACATGAAATTGTTTCCCTGTAATTCATGAAGTGCATGGGGGGATACAGAGATCCACTCGCAGCCCGTGAAGAAAAGTRCCCATGCTGGAGAAAGTAGATACTGAAAAACTGTAATCTAGTGAGGAACTTGAACATAAAGAGAAGATGCTTGCTTCCAGAGATAGAGAGTCCTTGCTTCCAAGCTAGAACAGCTTATCCTTAAAAGACTAAACCCCATGAACTAAAATGACCCAYTATTTGCAGTTTTGGGAAGGCTGCACCATTCGTGGGAGGGACTCACGTAACRGCAGGTCAGGCGAGGCTGCTATTCATGAAAATTAAGACCACGCTAGAAAATTTGCAGAGAACTATTTGCTGTGGGATCCTTCCCATGGCACAGGAGAAGAAAGAAACTTTTTTCCCTAAGCGTACTGAGGAAAGATTTCTAGGAAGTGAAAGACTAACCAAAAAGCCCATGTTTTGTCTCCTTGTGTGGTTGGTAAGAAAGAGGGAGGGACTGGGAAGAAAGTAAGTGTTCTAAAGTTTTATTTTAGTTCTCATTATCCTTTTTACTTTTAATTCTGTAAATAATAAATTTTCTTTATACTGTTTAAGTTTTGAACCTCTTTTGCCTTAAAGTGTTTTTCCCCTAATTCTTAGCTCATAAAACCTTCATTTTGTTTCTCCCTCCTCTGCTTAGCTGTAGCAGAGGAGAATGAGTGAATAGTTTTTGTGAGTGCCTGGCTTCTAGCCAGGGTCAAACCCCGACATGGATGTACTTTTGCTCTCTACTCCCCCAAGACACTCCTAGGTAGCTAAAATTAACTACATGAGTAAAGTTCATTGCCTTCCRGAAAGAGCTCAGACATTCTGTTTTTTCAGATCAAGTCCGTCATACTTCAGATAGTTTACATTTATGCATTACCTTTAAAATAAAAATCACTACATTTCCATCTGGAAATGATCTAAACTGTTATAATTTTTTTAATATATAATTGTAAAATAGCTCTATTATTCTACCTGCCTGAAGATCCTCATGATAAAGTTTATACATTATATATATATACACATATATATATACACATATATATATATATATGTATATAGTCATTTTATCTAAAGATCATTTTAATCAATAAACTTTGCAAGACACTGATTGATGGATAAATATAACACATCATCTGGGAACTGTTGTCCAAATTTGCCAAGATTCATAGCTCACAGCTTAACATAGTGTAATAYCAAACACAAGTATTGCCTCTGCAATTTTCAGTTTTGTCAAGTTACACATTCAGGGCAGATTGAGACTGTGACAGTGTCAGTGCCGAAAACATTCCATTATGAGGCCAGAGTACACACCCTCAAAAGCCTTTTGATTTGTGTGAGTAGAAAAAGAGATTTATTGGGCTAGTGAAGTAACAGTAAGCATTGAAGTGTGCTGTAGTTTTAACAGGTTTTCACTTTCTCATGACCGCCTGAAGTAAGCAGGCATGTTATTCGGAAAAGATCAAAAAATAATTCTTTCAGAATTTATAGGCAGAAAGTTGGGGACTTCYTTGTCAATAAAGACTATGAAGTTACATGAAACAGCAAGATAACTGCTTCAGAGGTATCAGAAAAATGTCATACTATCACTTACRATAACTCATGTGGAATATTTGTTTGTCTCAGCAAGGCTGTAGGTGTCTTCTTTCTTAAAGAGTAACTCACAGCTCTCCACATGTCAATATTTCCTGTTGAGAAAGCAATTAAAATTTAGTTGAAATGTCCAGTTTTCATCTCAAAGGTCAGTAGTGTCTTGAGCCACACAGTAGCTATGTTTCATTGTTACACACCTGAAAGTGAAATACTACATTGTTTCCTAACTATTTTCAAGGTGTTAATGAAATTGCAGTTTTAAGTATAGATAATTGTTCAATACTTGCAACAGCTAATGCTAATATTGATGTTGGGAGATACCATTCTGTCTAGAAATTAGTGAAATCTTGAATATTTTGTTTCAGTTTTATGATCAATTTAATTCCTAGTTCCAAATTCTCAAATGTACACAACAAAGGATTTACCATTTTGTATAGAATATTGCTTAATAGTAGTTCTCAATTGCTTTTCCATGTAAGAGAGAAACTTCAGAAGATATTTYATCCCCTCAAATTTAAATCTATGTAATTGCATGGGCAGTTCAAACGCACACTGAAAATATATATATATGAAAGAAAGATGCTGTTTCCTTTAAAAACTTCAAGCTTTCTCCCACTATTATCATGGTTTTCATGTTTGACCCGGAAGGGTACTCACTCAGTGTGTGTTATACTAGACCAAAGGTCTCCAAAGGTTTTTAAGACAAACATTTGGAACTGTAGTACTTTTATCAGCTTTGGATGAAAGAGAACGGTGGTAGCATTTTAAAGAGAATACTAACACAGCACTGAGCTAAAATAAGGCTAAAAAGAAGATCAGAATGTTGTCTCTATTGCTTGGGGTTTTCTGGAACAAACTGAAACAAACTTGGTTCAAAGTGTTTTATATCTTGATGCATAAGTTTCTTTGGAGGGTGGTGGTGGTGGTGTTTGTGTGAAATGYGTATAATTTCAAATCGAGTATAGTCCATCTTGGCAACAACAAGGGCAAATAGTTCCCTAAGAGAAGGGGAGCCAGGAGTCAAGCATGGTGACAATCAGCAGCACCGGCAGTGGTGTCATCAGCAAGGGTCCCATCCTGTTCTGCCTGAGCGAGACAGAAAGGCCCATAAGGATAAGATATGATCTAGGTCAAGACAGAAAACTGAGCCAGTAAGTTGAGATTAGATCTGCAAAGAGTAACCAACGATAACCACTGTGCAGTGATCAGCTGGCAAATCCAGAGTAATGAGATCCTCAGTCTGCAGGACAGGGTCTGGATCAGCAAGGTAAATAGTCAGGCTGACTGTGACAGAAGCAGGGAGCAAGGCTGGGAGCCTCAGCTTAGAAACAGCTTCTGCAAGAAGGCAGAGTAGCTCTCRGTAAGTGCTCCAGGTTCATTAAGAGCAGCTTTATTCACGGTCTCTGCCTGTGCTTTTTATAAACTGGCCCTAATCCCGATCACCAAGAATGGGGAGATGTGTTCAGATCTCTGACGTAATAAAAATGTTGACCCCAGTTCTTCCAGGAGTCTGAAATCGGAACTCTCGTTTTAAAAAGAGGCCTGATCAATCATCAGAGTTTTGCAGGTGTTTAAGGCCTTGCTTCAGGAGCAAGATGGAAGGGGAGATATCACCAAGGCTGAAATACCTCTTGCAGTTACAGAAAAAGTTTATTCTTTTCTGCTCCTGGAGAAAATAAAGAAAATGAATGTATTTGTATCCTACTTTTTGCTGTCAGTGAGTTCAAAATATATTAGTGAATAAAYCTCTAATATTGTAACTGTTATAAGTAGAGGTGTGGGCATTGGGGAKTTTTTTTTTTTTTCTGGTTTTTGGTGGGATTTTTGTGGGTTTTTTTTGGTTTGGTTTGGTTTGGGTTTTTTTTGGTTGTTATTTTGTTTTGATTTTTTTTTTCTTGTCAAGGAAGTCATGGTATTAAATTCAGGTTTACTGCTTTTATTATAGTGCCAAGGTATGCAAGAGGTAGGTACCGCAGTTTTCAGTGCTGGAAGAGTCATGCTCTTTCCTCCATACATCTCCTCTTCATTATTGTAAATTGTAAATTCCCCATCATAAATGTTTATTTAAACAGAACTGAAGTTTATAAAGAAATGGTTTACTTCAGCCCATGTTTGTTTCTTGCCCAAACTGAAGTTAGCCCTGCATGGAACAGCCCTGTATAAGACAAGGATAATTCAGAAAACAACATTATCCCTTCTACTTAACCTGTGACTAACTAATGCACTAAAACAATTTAGTTGCATGTTTGGACCTTCCTGTTAGCTCCTTTGATTTTTCATTATGGTTAAAGTACTAATCTCAATGCAACTGATTTTATCCTGCCTGAGTGAAAAGCAGAGGAAGCACTGGTAGCAGGAAAGGCAGCTAGAGGGTATCAGAGGTCCCTTATTAAACTTGGTGACGCTRATGTGTACTCTCCCATGAGTACAATTAAAGCTAAAGTGAGATGGCAGCACACTATATACTTTAGCAAAGAATTGGTTGATAGTCAAGAAATCATTTCAGCAAAGTAATGAGAAAACTGTTCCTCTGAGATGTGCTGTGGAACTAACATGCATAACTTTTCCTCTGTCTCAGAAATCTTGCAATACTAATAGACCATACAGGAAAAGAAAATAATTTGGTGACCAGGAATGAATCCTTGCCTATTTTGCAACATGATGAACAGAAAATAATCCTCTTTAACTGTATCATGTTTGTTTTATTACACTGATAGTCTTATTAGTATGCTGAACAGTCTTAAATAATGTTATTTCATATTCAGTTGAGAAATTGTGAATTTTAGTTTTCTTAGTCCAGTTATAAAATCAAACAAAATTAGGTTGTAAATAAAAAGAAAACAGGCATTAATACTCCACTACAGGTGTGACACTTTTTCTCTGAAGAGTTTATGTGTAGAACAGCCCAAACTGGGTCATGATTTTTATGYAGACACATTATTTTAAAAAAGAATATTAATAAATCATCCATTATATAGATATCCCTCACTTCCCCCTCCCCATCCTTCCCTTCTTTAAATGTTTGCTTCTAGGTATTATTTTATAGATCTATGTATGTATACATACATAAATTTATGCTAAAAACAAAATAGATCTATTTATATAATATAAATTAATATATTTTAACTGATTAACTCAGTGAGAAAAATTCTTCCATGGCATTAAAAAACTGAGTCATATAACAAAAGTGAAATAGTGCTTATTTTTCAGATTTTTTTTGGAATTAGTTCTAATTTACACCATACAGTTCCCTGACGAATGTTTCTTTCAGTCCATCCTTGGCAAAAAAGCTTAGGGACTCTAAACAGGAGTATGCTTCCAGATAATTTCATATCTTATGAAACAGAACAATTGTTCTGGTACACCTAAAATTTTCATGACCTACTCTCATTTAGAGTTTTTTTAAGGAACATTCAGGTGTCACTAGGGAAACCATCAGAACTTATGCTAAGTATCTCTCCTCCCAGACCTTTCCCTTCTTGGTCCAAGGAACTACACATTTTCAGTGTGAGAAAAATCTCAGGTTGAAAGAAGTCTGAGTAATGCCTGACACTTTTCCACAGACCTGGTCAGCTTTCAGTGAAGTTGAATCACAGTGAGACAGCAACACACTTAAACTGAGGTTTCAGAAAAGTACTGTGTGTCACGTTCAGCATTAGGTGTGCACTCATTTGCATACTTCTAATAATTGGTAGCATCAGACACAAAGTAAGCAAAGTAAGGAGTCCTGCCAAGGTGAGTAGAACACTAGGCTGGTATACGATATGCAGAGAGCATAACCATGTGAAGATCTGTCTGGAATTATGCACGGAATAAACAAATTTGTTCCAGATATAAGGAAAGCAGAAAATTGGTTATGTTTAATGTTTCAGTGGCATTCAGGTGAGCTTTTCAGAGACTGTGTGTGTGTATAAATATTTGTATCCTATTATTTCTGAAAGATAAAAGAATAGTTAGTCCCTTTTGTCCTTATGTTTCGGAAAGAGAGAATTAAATGTTTGCACATTTCATGACAGAACTTATTTTCAGACTCCAGATAATCTCAAGGGATTCTTCTCTGTGTAAGAGTTGTTACACTCTCTGAAAATAGTGATAGAGGTGGAAGAAAAAGGCAGACATTTCAGTTAGTGGGGGCTGAGCCTTTTCCCCAATGTTTGAATCCTATCAGTATGGCAACCAAAAGCTTCCAGATTTCACAAGACAGCAATATTCATTGTCAATGCATGATGAAACTGCCTTTTGAAAATAACCCCCCTGATAATTATGGTCACTGCTAACCATCTTTGTGAAGCTCACAAGAAGAGTCTCCATGCAACAGGCAGGACTCCAGCATCTGTGGCACTCAGAGGACCTTCACATACCAGAATTGTCATAATGGCCCTGGCCTCGGAAGAGGTTACTCAAAATATTTCCGAGTAATTTTGCTTTTCCATCCAAAATTTGTAGTTTCATTGAAATGCATTGCTATTAGGAAGTTGCTAGTTTTAATGAAGTATGAATAGGGAATGATTCTGAGAAAGGCAAGGGGAGTACCAGGCAGAAAGTAAGGCTGAAAGGTGGCAGTAAGGAGAATTATCACTGCAAAGCAGCATCTACAACTCTCACAGGAGTTCTGTAAGAGTTTTATTATACTCCCAGATTTTTTTGAATTTGAGCTTCAGGTAAAGCTATTTATTAATTGCTGCTCCAAAGGAAAAAGAAAAGAAAAACACTTGCACAGAGATTTGTCCTACAACCTAACACAGTATTTGAATATATTGTCCCGTTCTCATTGGGTAGAGGAACGACTTGAACATCAAAATTCTTCTGCCAGGCCAGTGCCATAACGTGCAAGTCAGTTGCTCTTTTCTCTCTTAGAGTGCCCTTGTGCTTTGGAGGGAGGAGGGAAAAGACAGAGGGAAATCTTTTGCACATTCGCACCACTACAGAACAAAACTGACTGTTTGAATGTAAGAAATCTGTCATGAAATAGGAATGTTTTTTCCTTAGGCTCGTCTATCCTTTGTCTTCTTTCAATGTATGGCATTATTCTCATCACTATTTTTATTATTTACTCATTGTTTCACCATTCCACATTCTTTCTAGCCTTTTTTCCTATTCCTGCTTTATTCTTAGTTTGCAGCATTTTTCATCATCAAACAGTCTTTTCACCCTTTTCCTACTTTTTCTCTTTTCTCTCCTTTCTCCTCCTCTTATGTAGGAAGGAAACAATAAAGAAAATGCAAGTAAAAACATACTGATGCATCCATGTGGGATTTTGTAGAATTAAATGAAATGAGCTTGTGATCTGCAGAAATAAAATCAATCAATTGCAATTAAAATACCAACCAGTTCAATATTGTAACTCAAATATTTATTCAAAATTAATGTGATTACAGTATCTATTCCCCTGCATCTGTCTAGCTTCTACATGTTACAAAATCCATTCAGTTTCTTTAAATGAAAAATGGATTATATAAATATGGTATTTCATTAATGAGATTCATTCTTTTGTGAAATAGTTTTATTTGTAAACTGCTTTTCTAACTACAGCTAGTTAAAAACATTATTAGAATAAAACATGTCTAAAACCCACAAAAAAATAACAATGCACTGCTGCCAGTAGGTTTGGAGGGAAAATCCAGTCTGACTTGCATTACACTGAGAGAYGTAATTCTTGGAATATATCAGGGTTTTTATATTGATGGTATCGTTCCTTGCAATCATTCCAGTCAGATAAGGACTGTATTTATCAGCTGGCCAATTGATTGACTTAAAATAAAAATTGAAGTRAGGTACAATGGGGTACAAAATTCTTTTCCACAGATATGGAGTCAATATCTCTGTTGTCTTTATAACCCTTATATGCTAATTACCTGATTAATAGCTAACAGCCAGGTTTGGGGGAAGAGGTTTCAGGTTTGTTTTGTTTTCTTCCACAGTCTTTCTATCTTTTGCATGGTGACTTTTTAGCTAGATAGGTAGCTGAACTAAATCTTGTTAGTCATAGGAGCATGAATGCAAGACAGGGGTAAGAACCTGTGGGATATAGGCATCCCTGAGATTGCAGTATGTTTTGTCTTAATGTAAAGATGAACCTTACATAGAACTGATTTTTAACAGAAGAAGATAACTTTTATATGCAATCTTATATCTGAAATTTTCCTTAGAGGCCAGACATTTTTCTCTGAAGCCTTAGTTTCTTGGTCTTATTTTGGACAGATCATGGCCATTGTTCATTATTAAAATAAGCATTATTCCGCTTATTTCAATATGAAAATGGATCCTTGCTAGACCAAACATCATGCACTATACCTTTTCAGATAATATTCTGCTTCAGTAGGACTTAAAATTCCCCCTGCACTTTGTCTACTCATGATGTGATTCTGTGGATGGATGAAAGAATCAGCCAGCAAAGAGGGGAATATCAGCAGTTTTCTGCTCAGGTTATACAATTACATTCTTTTCCTCAATAGGTCAAAATGAAACAAACTGTTCTATTTGACTCAAAGTATTTTTGTTGTACTTTTTTTTCACCATGATAAGAAATAAGGCTTCTTGACATTCTGGACTGAGTTAAACTTAAATCTTACCCACCAATCTCCAAAGCAAAAATTTCCCCCATCATCTTGGGCCTTGGTTTTTTTGTCTGCATCTTAATGTCAAGTGGCTAAAGGGCAGAAGACATGTCCTAGCTGTTTTGTCCTTGCCAAAGGCCACAATCTAGGTCTAGAGACCTAGATTAAATACTTATTTGAAAAAAAAAAAAAAAATCATGTTTCCATTCGTGTTTAGACTACATTTAAACCTACTTTCTGGTAAGCAGTCTAGTGCTCTCCTTGGTATCGTGGTTTCTTGTTTAGAATAGAAGTTATTAGCTACAAGATGAGGACTGCAGAAAAAACAAGCTTCTGAAATGTTATGACAAATACGGTTTACTGTTTCTTTTCATTCTTTGCTCTGCCAAACGGAAATTAAAAAAACCCTTCTGGAGATGTATAATGTAAAAGGCAGCAACCTATGCAGCTGTCTCACTAGATGTCTTCAACCAAATTCAATAAAGAATGAGTTATGTGAGCTCATGTCTATGCCCTCCCCATTGAGAAGCCGAAGTCTGGATGAGTGAGTGCATGATTTGAGAGCCCAGGTTTTAAGGATAAAAATAGTTCTTTCTGRTAAGTTTGCAGATAGATATCTAGGCATGAACAAACACATTAATGAAATAAAATCAAGCTTGACTTGAAGAAGCAACTTTCTGTCTTAGGAAAGGCTTTGTGTGTAGTGTAGTTGGCAGTTCCTTTGAAATAATGGGGCTACACTGACTGGCACTAATAAGCATGGCCAGAGGAATTTCAGATCGAAAAATAAATGAAGCAGAACAAAGTAGGACAAAGGTGTTGCCAAGTGCCCTCCTTTCAAACACAGAAGGATGTGTCAGTGTAAGAATAATGTGTTCAGATCTGCTCAGCAATACCAGGAACACCAACTGCAGGTTTGATCAGAGATGGAGAAATTCGCTTTACTGAGATGTTTGCTTCCTTGTAAAATAATGACTGCGGCAGGTGACTAGCATTRGCTGAAGGTTTCTCAGGCTCTCTTGATTTTTACCGGTTCTTAAATGTGTTACAAACRTCTTCATAATGGAGGATGTAACACTGAAGGACTCACAGATGAATTTATTATATTGTCAAATGCTGCTTTTCAAAGACAGCCTGCTTGTTACTATAGTAGCAGACATACAAAAGTCTGTGGGGTTGGTTTTGTTTTGGGTTAAGGTTTTTTCTCGGGTGTGTAGTTTTCTGCCTATATCCATTGCTTGAGATAGATGGTATGCTTACCTTGGAAACAAGAATATCTTAAGAGAGTGCTCAGAAGATAGGGTTTTGCTTAAGAATATTGGGAAAATGTACAGTTTCCAAAGTTTCTGAACATTTTTCTGTGCATGTTTGCTTTCAGGAGTCCACTACACCAGTTGCACACAAGGCTGCCTAGGTTTGGACTGCACAGGAAATTTTGATGTACTAACAGTTGGYGCTTTATTTGTGGCTACACTCTTTACTTCCAAATGCACAGCACTTCAGCCTCAGGGTAAACAAAGTCATTGTCCTTCATTTCATGCTGGTAAAAGTTCCTGGATTCCAGATAATGAAATAACTTCCCTGTCGACCTGGATCTTTCCTTGGTTAGTTTCTGCAGCTAAGGGAAGCACAGCAAGGCCCTACCAATCAATTCTGTGCTTGATTGGGAAATTCTCTCCCACAGAGAGGAAATAAAAGGGTTTTTCTTGTTAATGCAAGTGAAATCAGCTGCCTGGAGAAGGCAGAATGAAGGACCCCATGGACAGCAGTCTCCCTGAGACAGYTCTTTCTCCCCAGTATTCTTCCAAATTCCTTATGTGTTAGTCTGTAATGGTAAAAAAATCACAGTTGTCAACATCAGGACATAATCACAACTGTCCATTTTACACCAAACACCGAGGCAGCAAGTTCTAAGTGGCTTATCCCAGAGACACAGGATTTGTGCAGCACAGCAGAAGCCACGAGGACTGCTCGTGTCAGCTGTTGTGTGGATCTCTTTACTCCTCTGTGCATAATGTTCTTATAGTCAGGATCACTACAAGGATGTAACTATGCTGGATTTACACAGAAAAAAAAAAATTTATAGCTTGGAAATCCTTAAACGAGTTTGCTGTTTKTAATTGTACATTTTTACTTTCATATAGGCCTTGTAGAATGAGTACCTCTTATATTCACCTTGCAAAGTATAAAGATTTATATTGGGAACATATACAGCCTCCAGCAAAGCAGAATACTTGGTTCTAATTGAGCCTCTATTGAACAATACTTAATTTATAAGAGTGTGGAACTCGTTATAAATAAACTCTTATATATTACTGTCTTTTTTGTTTGTTTTCCTCCTCAGAGGAGAGAAATACGGAGAAAAAGTGTGGATCTGGAACAGCATTTTGTTCCTGTAAAATTACTATTAATCTGAAATGATTTTCCATTTACTGTAATTTGCTCAGTGATCAGAGGAAGAATGTATTAATTTTTCATTGTATTTGTTTTCATGGAAAATCTGGTGATTACTATTATTAGGATTATGGACAGAGTCATTTTTCCTTGTAACACATGCTTTCAYGTGTCCAATTGGTTGTATATTAACGAGACCAAGAAGCAGTAGAACTGTTTTTTTYCTGAGCTCAGATAAGAATATAGGCAGGTTTATGGGCTTTTCTTTTCCTTGGAGCTTTTATGAGGGCTGTTACTATATCATATTTGGTCAGTGTTCCCTTCAATAGGATAGCTATAAGAACTGACTTCTTCTTTCCTGCAAAAGAGAAAAGTTTTGAGACTTAGCATTGCCTTCCTTGTGTGTTTTGTGTGTATCTGTCAAGGAGATAAACTTGTCACTCTCCAACCTGGCTTCTGCACATTGTAATACCTTGGTCTTTCCTTAATTTATCTGGAAGGTATGTAAACACGATATTGGTGATCAGTTTCCGTCGTAAAAATTACAAGTGGTGTTGTTTAATCTGCATTTTGAATACCTCTCTTCTTTCTCAGGATGAGTTATTAAAACTTGAAAATCTCAGTCTGCACATCTTGATTTTTTTTCCAATTCCATGTGAAAGGATGATTACTCAGTTTTGTCACTGTTTTCAATAGAGTAGGGTTTGACTTTCATTGATTTCCTTATTTTGAAAACTTCTACAAAGCAAGAGTTACTATGCTAGTAGGTCCTACTGGATAATTTGAATTTCTGAACACTAGTTCATCACAGTAGTTACGCTGTATCAGCAAAACACAAATGCAGCTTCAAAACCACACCTGGGATATCAGTGGTGAAACAGTGCTGCAAGCAAATGTCTCATGYCCTGTCCAATGAATATTTCAGCATTCAATATTGCCTATTGGTTGCATATAGTTATCTAAAAAACAAAAAAATCATCCTAATATTCTAAGGGTAAGTAGCTATAAAAATGACTAAAGAATTGCTAGAATTTAATGCTATATGTAGAACCTACCTGCAGGAAAGCTTTACTTTATGGAGTCATTTAGACTTTGACAGTCTAAGATTTAGGATAAGCCATTCTTGAGTTTTGCAGTATTTTCAAAGTAATAAAATTATGCTCATATGTTTCTTGAGTTTCTCAAAAGTCAGTTAGTCTCGTTTTCTTGCTTCTGGATATCCAAATGTTGTATAAAAATGAATATGTATGGACTAGAAACAAGCATTTTAGGTTTTTATTTACAATGTTCAGGGATTTTCTGACACTTAAGAGATTAAAATGATTTGTAGCTCTCTACATATAAAGTGCATTCTGTACTTGAGGTTTTCTATACAAATTTTATTTGTACTGTAATGTAATTACAAGTATAAAAAGGCAGAATAATTTATATTAATAGTAGAACAGCAGCACTGATTTCTTTCTTACATTATGTTGATGTCTCAGAGATTTTTAAAAGATACTATATATATGCTCTACAAATTTCTTTATGCATTTGTCAACGTGTTTTCTTTTTGTGAGCATTTTAGGGTAAGGATAAATTCACTTAATAACTCTGTGTGCCTTTGTTTTAAAAATGTTGACTATTTGTCTTCTAAATAATTGCTGTATTGGTGATTACTTACAAAAAAAAATTACAGCTCTGCACAGTGAATAGATTTGTAATAAAAAATTATGTGCTAAATAATTTATTTTTTCAATCTCCCAATCTAGGAGAAATGATCTTTCTGTAAAAACAAACCAGAAATGCAAATAGCAGAGCACTATAAAATCAGTATCAATTTTTTTTTTCTAGAATGAGTCTTTATAAATATAGTTACAGTGACATGCTTACAGCTCAGTAAGTTGATCATTCAGGACACTTGCTCTACTACAAGTGACAATAAAAGATAGTTAGCTCCACACAATCAACCATGTGCATTGAACCAATACTTACAATGTGATAAAGAGAAATATTGTTCATGTAAGTTGAAGACGTTATAAATCCTTTTGTAAGCATATAAAATCTTTTCTATAGAAACTTGTCTAATAACTCTAATAAGATGTTTGCCATCTATGAGATGTCTTTATACAAGACAAACTTCAAAAAACACCCTTTTTTGAGTGCTACAACTACAGGTAACAATGGATTTTCTGTGTCTTATGGGTTTTATGATTCAAAATCCTTTCTATTTGTTTAATTAGCAGGGATGGGAAGCTATAGTCACATATCTCAGGTGGTGCCCTGAGTGGATTAGAGGGCAAAATTTTAAAGGTGGAAATTGTGAATGGGAAAATTAGGAAATTTCTTTGCATTAAATGTCTTGACTTGGCAGTTAAGGAAAACARTAAGCAGGTGGAATGCTGTTCTGAATAGATCCAGAGCATTGTGACAACTGAACCAAGTTACAAGAAATCATATATGAATCTAGAGAAAACTCTTTGGGATATTTTTGATAGATATACTGCCTGGAATAATAATAATAACATATTTGTATTACTATTCATAATCATAGCCAGCAAAAAGTGAATGACAGCACAACCATTGATGCTGCATGTGCTGGATAAATGCTTTTGAAATTGCTTCACGGGACCTTTTGATGTCTTCTGCTCTCCTTTCATTCATCTTTGTGTGGCCTTTACCAACCTAGATAAGAGARGGCATGTTCTCATCAAATTATGTGAAGTCATCCTTACAGTAACAACAGCAAACTGCAGTGTGAGTCTCTGAAACAATCTTGCTCAGTGTAATACTGTTCCTGGAGCCTTGCTGAACTCTTTTATTAGTCTTTGGTTGATAGTGTAGGCAAAGGTTTGGAAAGCAGGAAGCCATAGTGAGGCAGAGCGCAGCTCCATCTCTTCATATCCTGCTTTCAATAGTGGCCATTAGAAGGTTCATTTATATATATTTCTTTTGAGTGATCTTTCATATTCTAGTGAAGCCTCAGATGCTTCCGGGTGTTTAACCTCTGTAGTCAGTACTGCTGTATGAGTTTTATATCTTTTAGTTTGTCTAGCCCAGTTTTGGACCCATGCTGTCAGCTTCTATTACATGATCTGGGACTGACTTCCACATCCTAACTATATACTGACTTCTCCGTGTTTTGGACTGTGTRCTTGTTGTATGTGATGACTCCTAATACCTGTGTTTGGAAACATAGTGACCACCACATTCATATTCAACCTCTCTATTTATAATTTTGTATTCCTATACAATTTCTCACTCACTCCTGTATCTTGCAGGCTCAAGAAACCTCATATATTCAGTTTTTCTTTATATGAACTGTTCATAGATTTTCTCATCATCGCTGACCATTGTCCTCTGAGAGAAGACGACTAATAGCAAACATAATTTTCAAGATTTGATGTATGATGGATCT
Source organism: Parotia lawesii (assembly GCA_003713295.1). Classification (NCBI taxonomy): domain Eukaryota; kingdom Metazoa; phylum Chordata; class Aves; order Passeriformes; family Paradisaeidae; genus Parotia; species Parotia lawesii. Next base: position 585,036 of record RAHM01000233.1, on the reverse strand, counting down.
GCTTCAGAAGCTCTGAGAACATCATTGCACATATCAGACTGAGCTCAGGGGTTTTTGTCTTCAGTGTGCTGCACTGTATCAATACTGAATTTTAGCTTCCTATTTTTGTCCACTTAGTACCATGAATGTCATTATTACAGTTCTTTGCAATCAGCATTTGCCTGCTCTGTTGTGATTGGTGTTATATGCTAACAACCTTTGCTACTTTCCTGATATTTCCATGTCAGTTATGAACTAAATATTGAGCACACCTCCTGTGATTCCACCTGTGTCTTTCCTGTGTCATGGAAAATTATAATTTGTTCTGTGACTTTTATCTTTCAACATGTTTAATTCCTGTGAAGTCTTGTTATTCCTTGGCCATTTAGCTTCTTCATTATTGATGATAAATCATGTTGAAAACTCCTTGGAATTCCAAGTAGACTGTAACAAGTGCATTTCCCCTATTCATGTACTGGCTTTTTCAAGGAACTCCATCAGGTCTTTGATGTCTTTGATGTGTCTTACAAAAAATGTGTTGACTGCTTCTCAGTGTATTTTATCTATACACTAAATTCTGTTTCTTATTATAGTTTCTAACAATTTTCCTGGAAAAGGCATCAGAGATAATGGTCAGTAGTTCCACAGAACTCCAGGGAAAAAGAAGCTTGACAGATGTCATCTTCCAGCCTGCTGGTGCTTGAAAAGAATTAAGGGAGGGGTTTTGGACCAAAGCAGTAGCTCATTGTTTCAAKCTCAGATTTTTCTAGAAGTGTCAAAAGAATATAAAATAGGCATTTATTAGTCCCTACTCTTCTTCTATCAAATTTGTGTTTGTTTCTTACTTCTTATATTCCACCTTTTTTACTCCTTGTGATGTGGTGCATCTGCCTATGTTAAAAGCTGTCCAAATAACAAAACTCGAACGGGATTTTGAATATGTTACATTGAAAAAAGCAAAAATTAAAAAGTTGAAAATAGATGAATCCAAGCAAAAAAACCTAAAAGGACAATTGAATAAACAAAACAAGTGTGAAGATGGAAATCAGCAGGCCAAGGTTTATGTCCCAGACATAGACTTAACTAATAAAGAAAAAAAAGTCCTCTGTCAATTTGGATGCCCCTAATTTGAAACTGGTCCCAGTAAAAAAGCTTCTTAAAAACAATAGTAAATAAGCTTTCAAAACCCAGCTGTCACATCCACTGCTCCGGGGGATCACATGAGGGATCACACCTTCTGTGTACCGTTCCAGGAAGAATCATGAGATAATTCACGAGGAAGGGTCTGCCTGATATGCTGAAATGGTGGTGGCTAAATCTCATGTCCATGAGTTGAACATGTAACCTCTCCTGTCTAATTCCAGTCTTACCACCTTTTTTCAACCTTCCCWTATTTTTCTTCTTTCCTATTTATTTGTTTTCTGTTTAATTGAGTGTAATACATTCATTCAAAACTACTGTGAGCTGTGACCAGCAAAACAGCTACATGCTCTGTCACAAGCAACCTAGCACAAATATGATTTTGCTGCTGAAGTGAGAAGTCGGTGGCTGCCTCTCAAAAGCAGCAAGGTTACAAACAGCAGTGAGCATCACAGACACAAATGGCATTTTGCTTGTCTTTTTATTTTGTTTTCTGCACTTTCTTGTATATTTGTCTTCAAAGCAACAGCTTTATTTTTTTCACCACAAATCCAGTTCATCTCACCTTGCTTTGCCTTAAAAAGGACAGTTATTTTCATCTTTACCTCTAGTACACCACCAAACTGTTTTTCCCTCGGCAATTTCTCAGAAATAGCGAGGCAAATAAATTAAAAGACATTGTCAAAATGAAGACTAAAATGTTTTGTATTTCAAGATGTAATTATTTTTCATATCTTTCACTGGACTCTAAGAAGAACCTAGCCTGCTGAGACCTGTATTAAAATCCGTGAATCTTAACAGTCAATTGTTAAATGGCAACGTTGCCTTTGCACCTTTGTGTGACACCCTGGGCTCAAGTGCTCCATCAAAGTCTACAGAGTTCCTCACACCCTTCTTTATTCTGGGCAGGAATCCCACTTCATCATGAAGAAACAAACATTTAGGGGCCGACTGTCTTCAGTAGCTCCTGCTGGTTTAGATTTGACTCTGTCAGCCATTTAGAACAGAAGTCATGGACACAGGAAGCAATACTCTATGAAGGAAATGTTCTCTTGTAGGGGCCTAGGTTGGATATTGTAGGAAGGTTTTTCAGGGAACTCACAGCCTAATTGGAGAAAGGCAAGCCATAATCAGAAGGATAACAAACAGAAACAGGTGGAGAGGAAGGATGAAAGAAACCACAGCAAGAGCATATTTGTTTTACTGCTAGACTTATTGGAATTCTGAGATAAATGACAGCTTATGTGTTGGAGTGAGTGTAAGCAGCTGTTCTGTTAATTTTACTTCTTCCCATGTGTGCTAGTCCTAACAGTATTGCATTGGAAATACAAGAGGTACAGGCAAGAATGTCAGACACTTCTTTTTTCCCAGTTCATTTGACCATGTTAGAAAAGAATCACAGAATACTTTACAGTTTTCTCCAGTGACAGAAAGAAAGGTGGGATCTAAATGTACAAGTACAAGGAGATATGTGTTATTGCTTTGTTAAATGTTTTTACTGTCCAATGTTTATAAATTACAGGATTATGGAGACTTGAAAAGTTTACAGGGTGTTTTTTTCTTCTTTAATTGGGATTTTTGAAGACCTGTGCTGTTTAGTGTGATGATAGCAAATCACAATATAAATGTATTTCTTTTTAAAGGCTTATGATGCAGAAAAAGTACTCATTTTATGGATGGAGAACACATATAGATGATGGACAACTGGGTTGCTCAGTCTCAGAGGAAATCTGGATGTGCAGATAAGGAATACGCTCAGGAGACCTTGGGTCTTAGAACTGCTGCCCTAACCGCTTGTCCATAAGTAATTCCTAAAAATAGCTGAACTGGACCAAATGCCTAATTGGTTGCCCTTGCAGTGCGCAGCACTAGGCACTGCATAGAGTATTTTGTCTCCTAAACACTCACACAGTTTTGCACTGTTTGTGGCTCAAGGTATTTTGTAATCTGTAGCCACAAAAGTTGCCTATGTATTTGATTCTACTCAGTGGAGTTTTCTTCCAAAAGTTAGTCCAATCAACCCTGAAACACTTGAAATACCATGTAAAGATGACTCAAAAATTTAAATGTAGATTTCTTTTGTGAACAAAGTACCTTTATTTTATCTAATACTCACTAGTTATTACTCCAGAAAAAAAGCTGTGAACAATAATTTCTTATTCACTTTTTCCAAGTCAGTTAGAACTATGTTAATAACAATAATATTCCTCCTTGGCTGCCCTTTGTCCAGTTAGAATTCTTCTCTTTGCAATCGTACATAAGCCAGTACAGTTTCTCTTTGTTCCTGCTCCAGTTCAGCTACATCCTTCCTATGACAGGAAGGCCAGACCTGCACTCAGTTTGCATGGTGGGGCCACATGATGGGTTTATAGTGGTAGTTTCTGCAGGTCTATGCTCCATTGCACTCCTAATAATCCCTATTAGTCTTTTTGCTCCTTTTTTTGTTTATTTTTTTCTGAATAATACAAATACAAGAGATATAAGGAAGCAAATAAGCAAGCAACCCCACCATAGGTTTTTGGACTGTTTTGTGATTTGAAAGTGCTCATGATACTGAGAACATCTCTTTTGTTTGGTTGKTTTTTTTTTTTTCCCTTGAAGTACTATGCTTGTTATTTGTTCCAAGTTAGAACAAAAAATAATGCACAGTAACTTCCTAAGAAAGATAAATTTAAAAACATCAATTTCTTTCTAGGATCTCTCATCCATCCTCCTTCATTGTGACTGAGGTGAGCTGCTCAGAAGTCTGTAGCTTAGATCAGGCAAATTTTCAGAGAATGAAAAGGATAAAAAGTCAGATTAACATGCGTTAGAAGCCTCCATTGAAATTGGCTTGTTCTGGTAAAGCAACTTCACYTTTAACTTTCTTTATTTTTTAAAAGAAAATATTTGAAGGAAAAGTACTGCACTAATTATTTGTTTTACTGAGCACTGTAAAAGTATTTAAGCACATTTTCTATATTACATGTTTGCTAAGTGAAACCTCTCAATAATGTGCAACATTATAATAGACTAGACTAGATTAAGCTAGAGTAGAAAGAACAGTTGAGTTGGAAGGAACCTACAACGACCTTCTAATCCAACTGCCTAAACTCTTCAGGACTGATTAAAAGTCTAGGAAGCCTTTTCTACTGGTTGACCATCCTCTTGGTAAAGAAATGCTTCTTAGTGTCAAGTCTGAACTTTCTCTTATGCAATTTTGAAGTGTTCCCACATGTTCTGTCATTGGATACCAGGGAGAAGATGTCAGCACCTCCTTCTCAACTTATCCTTCTCGGGAAGCTGTAGAGATCAACGAAGTTGCTACACAGCCTCCTTCTTTCCAAACAGACCAGCAAAAAGTTCTCAGCCCCTCCTCACAGGACATTCATTCCAGCTCTTTCACCAGGTCTGTTTTCCTCCTCTGGATGCATTCAAGTCCTTTAACAGCCTTTTAAATTTGTGAGGCCCCAGAGCTGCACACAGTACTTAGAACGAGGCCACATCCGCACTAAATATGTCAGCTTTAAAAACTCTAGTCTTTAAAAACTTGTGCAATACAGGAAATACTTCAGCTAATGCCAGAAGCTCTGGTTCAGGTATGAAAGTAGAATTTCTCCTAATCTATTACCCAGATGTTGCCCTGACCTTTACCTGCTTGAAGGTGGTAACGGGTATCTGCACACCTTCCAGCTCACTAAAAGCCAGCTGAGGATCTCTACTCCATCATGATATATTGTATCTTTCTGAACTTCCAAAGCCAGCCTTTATTTCTGTATAGAACCTGGCACTGAGGAAATTTTCAGGGAAGAGAGAAACACACTGCAATTGATACAACTGTTCTTGCTACTTACTCACTGTGTGCCCATTAAAGACTTGGTTAATCCCTCTCAGCTGTATAATTTCCCATATAAAGTGCATAAAATTGACTGCCCCACACAGTTAGTGGTTCAAAATGTCTTTGAGATAATCTGATGAAAGGTGAAACTGAAGAAGAAAGAATTGGTTTTATTAGCAGTAATGTTGCAATTAGTTCATTATCCTTCTTAGGAAAGAGCTTTAAATTGTTCTTGTCATAGGAGTTGCACTTCCACACGGATACAAATGAAGTGCATCAATTCTGGTCTGCGGCAACTGTGTGCATTACATCAAATGAACAGAGGAAACAAAATAAATAGGACCTGGGTGTTATTTTGGGAAAACTCATTTTCTCCAACATCAGATGATTACCAAAAATGTCACCTACTAAAAATATTTTTCTGAATAGTTTTTTTTTTTTGCAAAGTTGTTTAGTAAAAGTCATGTTCTGCAGCTCTTCATTCTGAACTAATTGTTTTAATGATGGTTAATCATTAACTGAGCTTTCATGTTAAGGTTATGCTATACTTTTATTCTACACATATTTTCTGTATAAATATTGTTTAATATAGACATTTTGCATGACTAATTTTTTTTTTAAGCACCAAGTCAGACAGAATGCATAATGAATTAAATGTTTTTCTTTATACTGCATCTTGGTAAAATTTCTTTATGATGCAGATCATCGTCCTAACTGCAGTTAATGATGGGATTGTGTGAGAAGAGCTTCTGTGCTACCGCAGCCTTTGTAAATATTTCTGGTAGCTGTCAATCTAACTAGCAAAGATGAAATAAGAAAAAAAATGCACAAACAAAACCTGTGTATCTCCTGGGGCATTTCAACCTGATCTTCTACTGCAGCCTTCTGCTCAAACAGTATCATTGCATGAAAAATATGTTGCATGCTTATATACTTTGCTGGATTCTTATATAAGAGTTAATAAATGTTCTTATTTGATTGTCAATACCTGAAGAAAATTCAGAAATCAACATATTTTGTAATCTGGTTCAGCTGATAAGAAGCATACAAGGAACTGTGAAGTACATGAAATTTGCTGTGAGGATTATTGTGCTGGTTTGGCCAAAATCTAGCAATATATCCTCTGAGAGAAAAACAGGTTACAACCACCCTTCCCCCCACAGGGTTCGGGAAAAAAAAAAAATATTTTCCTCGAAGGAAAGTGAATGAGATAAGAACTATTTATTTAACAAACACACAGGAATAGGATAATAATGCTAAATAATGAAATGAAATCTCTCGCTATAGAGAGAAACCTGGGAAGATTTCAGAGTCCTTCTGTAGGTGTRGTCTCTCTCCTCCTCGGAGCTGGGTCGGCGAGGGCCCACCCCCGGGCCTCGGGGGAAAAAAAATTCTCCCGATGTGCTCTGATGTTGTTGAACAGTTCAGAAGAGAAGAAGGGAAAAAACCAAAGTCCCAGGAAACAAAGTTCAGCTTTCCGTCTCACGCCGGGAAGAGAAGCGGAAAAAAAAAACCAAAAAACCCGAAATCGCTGGCTGAAAAAAAACAAGCAGGGTGCTCCCTCCTGCTCCTGCAGCCAGAGAACGCAGAGGAGTGTCTCCGTGTCCTTGAGAAACTGTTTTGAAAAGTTCGTTTGGTTTTTTTTTTTCCTTTTCTCCAGCTCAGTTTAAAGGCACAGAAAAGACACAATATTACTTTTTGGGCATAGAGCATGATAGGGGATACACATGATAGAGTCACCCCAAGACATTTATTCAAAATAAAAATCTAAATTTCAGAAAATAAAAGTCTTGAATTACTGGAAAATAGTGCTCTGTGATAGAACATCTTTCTTCAAGGTGCCTGATGACATTTGCTCTCTGTTAGCCACACAACATTAGCCTTCTATCTCCATCTTTGATGCCGACTTTAGTCTCTTTGTCTTTTTTGGAAATCATCACTAATCACAGCCCAGGTAGGCATATGCAATCTTATTTCAGGCTACTGGCAAGCAATTTAAATACAATGATACAGAATTCAGAGTGAACATCACACCGAATCCTTCTAGCCCTTCTGGGTGGTTGAGGTTCATACTTTTACAAGGAGAGTGATATAGGGATTAAACATTGAAAGGTTCTTTTTCTATACATATAATTATTTGCAACTCTACAAAAAAGTCACTGCAACTTTTTGTTTGTAGAACTGTGATGAAAGAGGGAAAGTCTATAACTGTGAAGGCGACGCTTAGTTAAAAGTCAAATATGTATCAGTAACACACACAGGCTGCAGAAGAAGCTGCTAATTGGCTTATTCTGAGTATCTTATCCACTTCCTCCTTCCCAGTAGTCTTGGGCTCATTGATTATATCTCCCCTGGGTCCTTGCCAGCCTTGCTCTCCAACATGTGATGAATTGTCAGCGAATCTTTGCTAGCTGACATCAAGACCATGGCTAGATGATGGCTTAAAAAACTATTGTAATGTGTGCTGGGTTTGAAAAATCAGCTGTCTCAATAGTGACAGATAGGAGCCCATCACTCTTCCTGGCTGAAGTGTCCTCTGTCAAACCTCCCACTTCATTTAGTGGTCAAAGCACATTTACATGTACGTGGAACAATCTGTTGCAGCAATATATGTAATCAGCTGTCCAATGAACTCTGTGAAGAAAATAAATTTCATCATAGTTAAGTCACAAAACAGAAATTTGTTTGGCTTCTGTCATTTTGTCAAACCAGCATAATGAATACAGCCACTCTGTCACTTTCAGGCAGTGAAATTGATCAACATATTATACTATAAACAGCACAAAAACTGAAAGATTTTTCCCCTTCTGACATGCTAGATATTAATGATATTAATGAAGGTCATTCTGGGGGTAATGTGTGAATGTGACAAGGAATAGCCAGAAAGACTTTCTTTTATCGATTATACAGACCATAAATAGCATATATCCTCTGGCTAGCAGCCGATGTAACACTGTGTCTAAATGCAGTATGTTTAACCCTTCTCAAATACCTCTTTTTTTTCCCTGTCTTTAAAACACCAGTTTAGTCAGAGTTTCAGATATGATTTTGAATGAATTATAGGAAGTGTTGGCTTAAGCTTGTCAAGCATTTTGTGTCATGACACCAACTCGGAGTGGATCAGAGGTTCATCAAAGAAGTTTACTGAAAATTTTTAAAAATTAATTAAAATCTTCATTGGAATTAAAAAAGACAAATAAAACAGTTAACTTTCCTGGAAACCAGTTTCAGGATTAGAGAAGCCATGTGTAGCTACAAACAAGTCATGTGAAGGATATTAGAAGTATCATGTCCCACAAATACCCGTTGTACACATCTGTACAGAAGGAGACCCAAGGTATTTTCTAGTTGCATCTGAAGCTGAAGTCATATTCCAGTGCCTAGATCTTAGAACAGTATCACTATGTGATCACTAAAAACCCAAAAACCTTTTTTTTTTTTTTATTTTTCAGTGCTAACACATCAATGAAACAGTCATGACTGAAATAATTTCAGACAGTAGAATTATTGAAAAATGCATTTAGGGTATGATTAATAAGTAAAATTTTAAAATAGCTCTCAGGTTTTTTTTCTATATTTAATTAAACTTAATTGTAAAAATGTGAAATACTGAAAATATGAAAATCTAAAAGGGTTTGTCTGGAATAAGATCAGCTGCGTTAGTACTGGTGAAAGAGATACTTCTCTTTTAAAATACATGACTCACACAGAAAAGCTCAAAATACTCCTCTGGTTTGAGGTAGGTAAGCCTCAGCATTAGGATTATGCTTTCCAGTGGAAATGTAAAAGCACATACTGTAACTCTGAGTAACTGATAAATTTTCTTATTAGTTTAGCTAGCATGATCAAGAAAGTTTTATTTTAATTAACTTGAGATTCAGAAGGATTTGAGGATTTTCAGCATTAGACTACCCCTCTGTTCCTGTAGAAACAGCATCTTTTATCATGCTCATTCTGTAAAAAGGAATATGATTTAATCCCTCTAGAATTTTCTTCTTTGATTATCATGAATATTAGCATGTTATTTAGAATTATGTGACACCACATTCAGAGACATGTTGAAAGTAGGTAAGAAAATGAAGGCACTTCACTGCTTACAGGGATGGTTATGCTGCAAGAATTACAAATTGATAACGCTAATCTGTTTTACAGGAGCACCTGAAGGCCCTTTCTGAAGTTAGTGCCTTCCTGTTCTCACAGACAAAAGATGGTTCTACCCATTAGCAGCCTGCAGTCTCAACACCAAAGACTGTAAAAGGCTAGGAGAAATCAAGCATTAATTGACCAGATTTCACTACAGCACGCAGGTTTAGGTCTGTCACGTTTGGTTTATTTGGATATTTTTTCCTGAGAAAGTTTTGCAGAAATGATTTAAGGTATAAATTTAAACTGAGGTATCTTAACCAATAACCAGTAGGAAATATTTGTGAATAGTCACAATAAAATAACTTGCTTTTTTCAGCTTAGCAGAAATCATTTGGGAACAGGTTTACCTCAACTCAAATAAGCCAATCATATTCATAAAKCCTTAGGTCCACGTGATCTTTTGCGTTCAATTAAAATCCAGTTTAATCACACAATTCCTATGAATGCATGCCTTAACTTGTAAGTACTCTCATAAATAATCTGGAGGCACAGCTGTGACTTTGCCCTGGGAGGGATTGTTGTTGGGCTTAATGTGTTGGTCAGCAAGACTTATTTTTCTTTATAAATTCCCACTTCAAAATCAAGATAACTTTTTGAATTTAACCTTAAATCTCTTAATCAGCTGAAACAAAGTGTCAAAGTGCCCACTGCAGTAGTCCGTCTATTACTTAGCATCCCACGTGACATCTTTGCAGAGTCTCATGTAAACCACAAGTTAATATATTTCAGCTTTTTATTAACTTTAGGGGTGAACTCAATAGGATGGATTTCAGTGGAACTGCTGGCACAGTAAATGATCATGCAACTTCAGCRCAAGTAAAGATGTACTCAGAGTCTGCTGTGAAGTTGTGCACAACTTATAGCTTCTCTCTAGGGAGGACTGTAAATATTTTAATATAAAGGTTTTTCTTCAATCCAGGCAGGAAAACAAAAAACCCCCAAGACCTAACCAGCTAACTAACTAATTTTAAAAAAGCCATCACCAAAAACATGTGCCTGAAGGATTAAAAATATCCAATAAATTGTGTGCATTTGTTTGATTTTATGACATATTAAGTTGTATACTTGTAGCTGTTTCTCTCTTTAAATAAGGAACCACTAGTCCTGTGAGAGACCCCACACTGCCAGAAGCACTGAAGCAAGTCTTCAGACACTACAGTCCCAGAGGCAGCGGGCCACAAATGTAAAAAAAAAAAAAAAGCAGCTTTTAAAATTTCATTAATGCAAAATGCATTTGATGTCGAGCCAAGGCAAAAATGACGAATTTTCTGAACTGGAAGTTGACAAACATCATTAAAATCAAGGTCTGCATCAAAAGATTTTAATTGTACATAATCTGTGCTTGCTAGCAGAGAAAAATATTAAGAGGAGAGTTCTAATGCTGCTGAAAGAACATTAATTATCTTGGCAATAGTATGACATTGAACTTGTATCAGCTACTAATTAGATTTGTGACATTTGATTTGGGGGTTACTTTGTGTGATATATGACCAAGTTTTGTAAATGACTACTGCTTTTAAATGGCTTCAAAAGAAGAAGGGCCTCTCTTCCGTGTCTCTCTCTTCGGATTATTTGCTGATACTCTCAAGATCCTTTAGATAAGCACCAAATATTATAATATGCAGGTTGATATGGGCAATAAAAAAATTGAAAGTTTTAAAAGTACACACAGTTTTCATTCCTCCACTTAGAGGGATTTCAAATTTTAGGTCTAGTCCTGTGGGGTTCAGACTTTGGACATGACCTCAATAGAATTTGATTTCACTAATACTTTCAAATTACTGCTGCTGCTGTTGTGGGAAGAACATCTTGAATTTTCTTATATAGTGTTTACATGTCATGAATAACTGCACACCAACAGAAATGTACAGATAATAACTTTCTCCTTTTTTTAAACAAAAATACAAGACAATTATCTAATATAAATCTTGCCATACTATAAAAACATGATATTTACATTTTCATAAGGAGATTTAGTATGAGAGAARTTCACAGAAAACTTCAAAGAGATTTTGTTAAATCACCACAACAGAAGCTGCTCAGACATTAGTAAGCTAACCTCAGAATGGTTCGAGGTTTTTCCATTACATGCAGTTACAAATTCAGTCTCTTTCCTGGCATCTATTGCTTTGCTCATCTCTGCCTCTGGCTGAAAGGTTTTTTCTGGTCTTTCCATTTTTTTTGGTTTTGGTTTTGTTTTTTTGTTGTTGTTGTTTTGGTTTGGTTTGGTTTTTTTCTGTATATTTTTTCCCAACTATCTAAAAAGAAAAGGAAAGGGAAAAAATATTTTTGGGATTATTTTCAAGAAGTAAAGTATATTCAGATATCAGTCTTTTTACCTCCTTATTATCTCCTTGTTACTTTTTCTTCTTCTCAATCTGCTCCTTTTCCAGTACTTTCTTTGTCTTCCCCTTCATATTTCTGTGCTTTACATTTTAGCCTTCATGATTTTTCCCTTACATGCCCTGTATCTCCATGAATTACCTCTGTATTTAGGGAACTTTTTAACTTCTGTTTCAGAAATAATTCTAATTATAAAATGTTCCTATGATCGGTGTCTGAATGTTTGAGTGGCTGTGTTGTGGTGAACTTAGAAAAGGTATTCTAATAAGGGAAGGTTCTGCATTGGCTGATATTTAATAAAAACTGTAAAGAAGCAAGTGTTGTTCAAATGTCTGATCTGTGCAATTTTGTGTTCAGACAAATTGCCCATAGAGTTTARTAAGAGCTTCAGAGAAGTCTGAGTTGGATAATGATATTAATACAACTACTTTCTGGAATCTAAGGAAGTTCTGCATGTCTTCTCTCTGATACTTATAGGGATAGAGATTTAGAAAAATATGAGACAATTCACAGTCAGTAAAATTTTTCAACACACACCGAATATATGCCTTATATCCCAGTGGGATTTTTGGGCTGTGTAATAGTGCATGTATGTGGAGCGGGGTGGCATACATTCTTGTCTATTTGAGCAAGGAAAGAGAGGTAGAGGATAAAGCAACAAATGAGTATCCCCCTAGTCAATAACACTTTCTTGACTTTAAGACCACTGTGTGTACAATGCAGACACCTGACAGAGCCAGAAGAGTGTGCCAATGCCTTATCTCTCTGCTGAGCTCATCCAGAGTGTTTGATGAAGTGCAGTCAACAAGAAAGATAACAATGAAGTGCTTCCACCCTTTCATTTCTGCAAATCCCTTGCTATGGGACTGCGGCAAYCCACAAAGAGAAATCCCTTCTCTCCCCTCCCTTCTTCATTTTTTTTTGTTTTGTTTTGTTGTTTGTTTTTTTTTTTAGTGCAAGACATTTTAGTTTCCCCGTGGGAAAAAAAAAAAAGTCATTTTATATCTGGACCCAGTGTGAAACACTTTACTGATTTTAAAATTTAAGGTTTATGTGTTGGCCAGTCCAGAAAATGATACATCTGTACTCCATTAAAAAGWAGTGTGAACACAATTAATTAAATATGCTGACTGTTTCTAAAACGCCCTGCAAATATTTCTTTGCAAACACATAAAACAGTGGCAGGTGTAGGATGAAAGGCAACGTTGCTGCTTGATCTTGTCAGTGAACAGTAGGATAATGTACAGCTCAATAGCACATTAGCATTTTCAAAGTCTATGATTTCCATTTCTTACCATACAAAAAAGAAACCCAAAAACCTGAAAACATAAAGCAAAGGAAGAGAAAGTGTGGAAAGAGTATTAGTTAATTTATCAACTACTTAAAATGCTAAGTGGAGCCAAGTTAAACTTTGAGAAACATAAATCATATTTGTCATAGTTGAGTAAATCTTTGCAAACATTTGCCTTCCTTTAAGCTTCAATTTTAAATTTAAAAAATGTTTCTAATGGTGATTATCTTTTGATAAATGATGAAGGGCATGACTCGTAAGTACATTTTGCAGTGGTCTGAATATTTGTACAGGAGATAGTGCAGCATAGGTGATAGAAAAGTGAGTTAGAGCAGAAAGCAGCAGTATGACCCATATTCTCTGTCAAAGCTGTCATCTTTTGGCACTGGTGCTTGCACTGCACTTTCATGGTGGACCTCTGGCAGCTGCTGTTCATAACACGACTCTAGCTGAAAAGATTGATACCAGCCTTCATTTAAATAACTTTCTTTCTGAAAAATGGTTGGAACATACTTAGTCATGAAAGAGGAAAATTCTACACTGTGTTCTCTGCTCATGACATTGAAAAATGGGCCATGCTGTGCAAAACTATATGAATGATCTTTATGCTCTTTTTTTTTTCCAGCTGGATCTGATATAGAAGTTAGGGTTATATGTCAGGACTTGCAATCACACTTTTTAGCCTTAATTTATCTGTGGTCCAAAAGTCTTTCAAGACTTTATTAAATTGTTTATGTGAAATAAAGTTGCCTGGAAATAAAATTCAAGTGTAAAATAAAGTAAGTGAGGCAGTAACTCAGATGTTCCATATTATTTTTTTCCATCAGGAAATACTTTAAATGTATTTTGCTGCATTGTGTTGGGTAATTAATTTTATTGGCAAATTATTTACTTTTAATAATGTAAAATAAAGAGATTTCCATTAGAAGGAGACCATTAATGAAGATGTAAGTAATAAGACTATAAAAATAAAGAAAAGGTTAGAATATATATCTGAATATCCAGTAGATGGAGCTTCTTACCTCTAAAATGTTTCATTTAATCAGAGTAAATTTTGCTTCAAGGTGGCTGTTGAGATGCAGTCCAAAACTAAATATAAAAATTACAGCAAAAATTGTATCAAAGCCAGATAAGACTGTGACATGATCAAAAACCTTAATCTGCTTTTAGAAGCACTTTTTCCTGCTGTCTTTCCCTTAGTGGCACATTTAATGATGCAAAAAAAGTGTATTTGATTAGGAAATACTGGTTAAATATATATTATTATAGTTTCCTGTCTGTTTCTTTTTGGTTGTGAAGTTTTCTGGTTTTTATATTTTTTCATGTGTAATGCCTAGATTTGTCTGTTCAAGGGTTAAGAAGTGATTCTTATTAATTTCTACAGATTTTAGTACCAGAGAGCACCAAGTAATATTTTTGAGATTTCAGAAAGACATAATGAATACTGAGTTGAATATAAGTCAGAGAAATGTTTTCAGAGACTCTGCATGGAATTAATTAGCCCTGATTTCTGGTGAGGAGTTATTAGAGACTAATATAATTAGACACAATTATTTTTTTATGAAATATTATTATAATTTGAAGTTAATATTTTTGAAGAAAACTTGAGATAACTTGAGAATAGACCAATATGTCCATATTTCTATTGTAGAATGGTATTTGAACTAGCTTTTCGTTTTGAGGGAGGATAACATTTACCCTGTTATATATAGCATGTTTGTCTAGAAAGCTTGAAAAGTGGCAGAAAGCTGACTTCAAAGATAAATAAATGTTTTTTGGAAAGATGGGCTTTGCAAACCCAGGGAAGGCAGTTACTGCACCTTCATATTTTTATTCTAGGGGCGTATTCAATCATTTCCTCTGCAGCAGTTTGGATTCAGCTTCTGATGCTTGAAAAGATATCTAACACTCAGCCTGTGTTAACAGAATTCCACCTGAGGTAGACAAAAGGCTGAAGACCTTAGTGTCAAGTGTCTGCAGCAGTCAGACCTAGATACTATTAGGTATTTGAATTTGGTGGTGGCTGATAAAAACAACAGTAAAAATTATCAGGGTTTATGTTGCTGCTGTGAGTGATTTTGCATTGATATTGCACAAATATCTGTGAAATCTGGTACTTTTGGAGTAGCAGATATAATTCAAGGTCTGATTGAAATAAATCCTGATTACCTTAGGATTTCTGCATATATCAGCCAAGGCTTCATTCTGTTTTATTCAGAAAGAGAGAAGTCACAGGAGAGATCTTGAGACCATTATTAATAACCCAGATTTGCACTGGAGAGCTGGAGAGAAGCAGTGCCTATTAGCTTGGATGTAGTGTGCCTTTGAATCTTGTGAAACAGTGCAGCTCAGATTAGCAAAGTGACTTTCAGACTGTCTGCGTCTGTCAGCTTGGATATGTCCTAACCTGTTTCTGGATTTTAAGCCAGGTGATTTCAGTAAATAATGACAAATTATCTCTGACTGTGTCCCCTCCCCCAGATTCTTTGCGAACACACTGTGTTTTCACACAGGAGCACAAAACAGGTAAAGATTTTAAAATGCTTTAAAAATTCAGATTTTCTTTAGGACTCCGTTACATGAATATGCTTCTCTTTGCATTAATTCACATCTGGTTCTTACTGCCTTTAATGTTCCTTTTTTGAACTGTTAAATCCCACTACAAGATATAGGAATTTCTCCTGTTCCTTCCCAAAAAGCTATTCTCCCTTTCTCTAGAGAAAATGGTAACTCTTCTCTCTGTATTTTTTCGTCTTTTTGTTCTCTGCTTTCTCCATAGACAACTGTTTCTGCATAGGTGGAAAATCTGTTTCGGTGGATTCCCATGGGGCAGACAGCTGCCTTGAGAAAAACTCCAGTGGGTTTCTGTCCTTTGTGCAAGGCCAGGCAAACACAGAGGGAGGCTGTGCTTGCTGAGCTCCCTGCCAGGAGAAGCCAGGGAAAGATGCTGCAAAGGGTCTCCCTTGTTCTGTTGGATGTGTGGGTAGTAGGACACAGTGGACAGTGTAGGGATTAGGTTCAGCAAAGAAAGTCAGGGAGTTTTGGAGTCTCTTGAGGTCAGCAACAGGGGTATGGATGCTCATGCCAAGCAGACATGAGATCTCTCATCTCTAATTCCTGTTCCTTCGTGGCCCTTTGTAACAGTGTTGGCAGAAACCGCCAGACTACCTTTGAAGTCTGTAGAGAAAGATGCAAGCTAGAAAGAAAAGAGAGCTGGACTTGTCAGTTGGAACTGGAAATACTGTACAGGCTTTCAGGGGTCCCTGAGGCCTCTGCTTTCAAATCAGTGAAATAACAGCTCTACGTGAAAGAACAGGGGCTGTTTTTACTCCAGAGTGGGAGAATGAGCTCCTGGGGCTCTGCTGAATGAAAGGGAAAATGAAAAGGAAGGAATGCTTCTCAGAAACACTATTTTGTGTGGTATGGAGTTCAGCTGTCTCCTACCAGTTCAGAGTGGGGGACTGTAGCATAACATGATGAGGGTTAAGGTGAGACCAGAGGGCAAACTGCATAGCCATAGGCATAAAAGTGTCTGTGAAAATGCTTTGCTCAGGGCCATCCAACACTACATTCTCAAGGGTGGTAATGGCAGGAGAGTGGCTCTTTGTGCCGTTTTGCTGAATGGGGTAGGATGCTTTCAACAGTTTTTCTTAACAAACATTGAAGGGAGACTATGCAAAGCAGATGATTTTAATAAATGTCCTGTTTGTAAAAATCACTGCAAGATGCAATGGATTGATAGGGAGGAAAATCTGGATGTTAAAGKAACTGTTCATTCACAATATGCATTCATAAAACAGCAGAAACATAATTGCTTAGAAAGCATATGAGATTTATTGTTCACATTCTCATTTTGCATAAATGTGCTTTTTTACTTTGTTCAACATAGAATGCGTAAAATGTCCTAGATGCTTTGAAAACAGTATCRCAAAGCACAAAGCGATAAAAAAATTCCACCCCTATGGTGCATGTTCTTCAGACAATATCATTTTATTACCAACATCTAAAAAAAAATGCAGAAAYGGGTCAGCAACCCATTTGAATGACTTTGCATATTCACCATATTCAGTGGTGTACTTAGGCAAAAGGAATTCAACTCACCTGACTGCTAAAGTTAACTGAACAAGATCATTTCTTACATGACAAGAATCTGCATGCTATAGCTACCTGTATTGTAGTCATGTAGCAATATTGAATAACTTGCATTTTATGGAGTGGACCTATATTTTATTTGGTTTGGGTTGGTCTGGCTTTTGGAAAGCTGCAATTAAAAAGATGTAATTATTTCTTAGTATGGCTGAGGGTGATATTTAACTGCAAACAACCCAGAGGAAAACAAGCTTGTGAATCTATAAAGGGATCAGAATAATGTAGTTATGGTAGTTAAGGTTTAGTGTGAAAACAGTTCAAACAAAGTAGGATTGTAATTTAAAATAGCATCTCATTAGTTGGTTTAATTATTCACTGCCAGCTCTAATTGGTTTTTAAGGCTGGGAAAAAAAAAAAAAAAAAAACAACTCATAGCATTTAGGAAAAAGAAAGGATTTTTACCCCCAGTAAGTTGGACACGAGATGAAGGTTCCTTTGGTAAAGCACAAGATTCTGATTAGCTTTCTCAGCTGCTTTGAATTATACTGTTTAGTCTGTATTCAGAATTTAAGCCAAACAGGTTCAATATTGATTGCATCTTTCTCTAGTATTTTCTTAACTTTTCCTTATTAGGAACAAGAGTCTTTTAAAAGTAACTATCCTTAAGACCCCTATGTAGAYAAGCAGTTTACTAGGTGATGATTTAATGTGCAATATGTTTCTTTATGTCCTCACAAGCCTTCTAACAGAGGGTTATCTTCAACCCTCTGTTTGTGTGCTAGCTGTCAGAGACCATGGTACATAGTTTGCTGCTGAGTAACACAGAACAGAAAGACCAACCTAAAATAAGATGAGAAATCCTAGAAAATGAGTAATAATGAGAAAACAACTTACTTTTGATGTTTATTAGTCCAGTATGAAATCTATGTTAAATCTTGAGTCAGGGTTAGGGACTACAAGTTCCTGTCCATCAGAGTAGGGAATTGTGTGCTAAGTCTGTTTCTGATTATACTTTATTAACTAATTTCTTTCCCYTTGGCCCAGAAATCCAGAATACCTTGAAACACTTGTTCTTCTTTAAAGTTATATCTTGCACATTCTTTTCATTTCAGGTGCTTCAGTTTTCGTAAGAATGAATATTCTAGGACAGCATCTAAACTCACAAGAATTKACATGAGTCTATTATCCTCTCATAAGAAAATCTCCCAGGTTGAGCCAAATGATGAAACAGTGCCTTACCAACTCCAGTTTGAATAGATATCTTAAAAAACTAGAAAGTCAATATTTTAACTGGTTTCTTGGAAAAATCAGGGGCAAACTTTATAATCACTGCTTGCCTAGTCCTAAAGTGGTAGGTACTTTTTCTCCCCAGCTATCTCAGGTACAGCAACAGTGTCTCACTTTTGACATCGACCTTTGTCAACATTATTACACATCTCTTGAATTAGATAATTTCTGAAGGCTTTCTTCGTGAATTCTTCAAGTAAGATGAAATATTTTRGTATTTTACAGTGCTTTTTTTGTTTTTCCGGCTTTGGAATGCATACGTGAGCTGGTGGAAATCTGGGAGCACAAATGTGCTGATGACTGTTTGTTTCGTGGCTCATTCCTGTGTTCGGCATTGATATCCTTAATTGGTGGCTGGAGAAGATTAAGGCATTCACATCAGCTGGATGACTGAGTTGACCAAGGATTCCTGAGCACATTTTATTACTCAGGTTTTCAATGTAGGGTTTTGATTAACAAGTAAAATATTGTAAAGGGTAGTCAAAATGTACTTCAAGTCAAACCAACTTTTAAAAAATTAATATGAAGTAGATGTGTTTCACTTGAGTCAACTTTTTACCAATGCACTTTGTAAAACAAAATCAAAATAATGGTTCTCTCTAAAGTTTAATTTTTCACACATTTTTCAAAATCAAAAATAACAGGATTTAAGGTTTTAGAATCTGCATTTTTTGAATTCAAAAGTGTTGATAATCTTCAAATCTCTAGCTGATTTGGAACTATTCCTTTCACAAATCTACCTTTTTTTGCATATTCTAAGTCATTGTAACTACAACAACAGTTAGTAAAAATGTTAAGTCTGAAGTCCTCAATTTTAATTTAGAAGTAGCCCTGATCATGAAATTAGTTCTTTCCAGGCCTTCTAATCCTTTTAGAATTTCAAGGCCAAGGTATTTTTTTATGTCTGTGTTGTGAAGATGAGCTTGTTGTCTATTTTGATTAATTCTTTTTTGAGTCAATCTTGACTGGTAAATGTCAGTGATGCTGTCAGTTAAATATTGATTTTTTCATAAAATTATCAGACCTTCCTATATGTGATAGTAGGAGCTTTAAAACATAGTGTATATATTGAAGGCAACAGGATAGTAGAGCATGTCATTAAAATTACATCTATGTTTCAAATAATTGAAAGAAATTACAAATATTTTTAAGATGTGCTTGTAATTTAGATGCCTTTACAGTTTTGAATATAATTTTCCTAGCATGTTTCCCTGAAGCAAAAAAGAAGCTAAAAGAAAGAAACAAAAAGGAAACTAATTATAGTTGCTTCCTTGCAGGCTTTCGATTCTCTGAGGCACCTTTATGACCAATCATGATACCTCCTCATTTCAGAGTTAATGAGCCAAAAAGATGAAAGTTGTTTCAATTCTTGTTCTTCTATTTCCACTGTTGCAATTGTTTCTGTTCCTCAAGTCTTCTAAAGGGCTGAACTAAACAAAATAAAGGTTTCGGTACTGCATTCTCAAAGCAATGCTCATATTATAGCTGATTGCATTCTCAGGAATGGCAGCCCTTTATGTATTTGCTTATATTTGTGAGTTGTGTGGAAAAGAAAAACAAATTAAAAAAATGGGTAACAGATTCAGGTACCCCAAATCTTCAGTATTAGCTCCCATAGAACATATAAATATATATAATGTTTTAAAAGAAAATATAAAGACAGATATGTGCACTGTAATCAGACAGTTATTAGGTAACATTCCTGCTTCAAGAAAACATTATAAATTGAGATGTTTAGAAGCTGCATTATCCATTTAATCTCAGCTACCAGATAATGCCACAATAGGTAATATTAGACAAAATACATACCAGGGTATTAGTTGAGCATTAGTAGAAGTTAAAAGTCACCCTCTGACATAGAYATGGAATATCTTTGGGATATTGCAAGTTAGGAATGGGAAAAAAAAAAAAAAACCCCAAACAAAAACAGCAAACAAAAAATGCCCATCGCATTTGAAGTCCCTGAGAGAAACAAAGTCAGGTGAAGCAGGAAGAGATAATTTCCTCCTTATCCATTATTCTTCATTTCTGTTAAAGACAATATATTGTGACCTATATCTGCCTTGGATGTCATTGTCCTTCTACCTCACAAAAATATTTTTGCACTCTGCCAGTCCAAATGGGACATTTATGAAGAACCAAAGGAATGAAAGTAGCAGCATTTAGCCAGAAACAGAGGGCTGCAACCTCTAAAATTGTTTTAGGGTTGTACTGGCAGTATAAGTAGTGATGTTTGGCATTTGCACAATACTGTATTTTTATACAAACACTTCTGCTTCTTTGTCAGCCAAGGCACATGACTGTTCTCCTGGATATGCATAATTTTCTAAACATAGGATTTAATTTTAGACCTCACCCACAGCTAAAGTTAAGTAATATTTAGGAGATTTAATCCAAGATTGGCAGAAAAGCTTATTGAGAATGGTACTTTTATTTTAAGAGTCATTAAAAAAAAAATTATGAAGGTGTTTTGTAGCATGGCCGAAGTGTGAAAACAGACCAAATGAAGCCCCAATACTGATTACTTCAAATCACTTTTTAACTTCTAGCTTCACATTCCTGTCTTTCCCTTTACTCCATAAGCAGCAATGACCCAAAATAAGTGATAATGTGACAAAGAATACCAAGTTGCATCCTACAGAAGAATTTTAGGCAAGCAATTGATTATACTTCACTTTTAAACCAGAATAATCAGAAATAAACAAGATTAGATATAAACGGAGAAAAAAAAAGATCTGACAGAGGTTTCAGTACATTTTGGACTATCCATTTAAATTATTGCTTCTCACCTCTTATTAAATAATAATAGTACCAGTTCTTCAGGATATCAATTTTGTTCTTTTTTTAATTTTTTTCCCATAGAAAGCAGTTACTATGTTGCTGGCYTTTTTGAGTGGCCTGGGCAGCTTTCTTAGCAAATATATCCTGTGCCTTTAATGGAACTTTCAGTTTGGGGTTAAAAATAAGAGGTAAATCCCTGAGAACCACTTATGTCCCATGTATTGTCTGCAATAAAACAATTGTACAGTTTTTCTGGAATAAATTTTTCCTGATAAGGATAGCCAAGCATTTATTTTCTAAATCCAATGAAATTTTCTTCAAGTATTCCTGKTTTTTTTGTGAATTTCAAGATGATAATAAAATAAGAATTATGAAGCATAATGCATAAAGAGGTTATGCCTTTTGTAGGATTAAGAGACATTTGCTTGTGTGAACGACTGTGTGCTTTGCCTCCAGTTGAATATAAAAATAAGCATCTCATGAGACAGCAAATGTATTGTGATTTTTGTTTCCTGGCTGCCTTAAAAGAAACATAATAAGTCAATCTGCATTTTGAAATGTACTGAGAGCAACAATGGATCATTAAGTTCTTCTCAATTCCACCTGATGGAGCGTATAGAAGAGTCCCCTGCAATATTGCATTAGTGACACTTTCATTATCTGAAACCATTTCTGTATCCAGGCAAAACTATTTCTGTAATATTCCTGTCTCACTGTGTTTTATATATGTGGAAGACTGATTTGCATTGTCATTCTTGGGCCTTTATGGTTCACTAAGGGTTGATGAAGTTGTGTGTGTGAGCTGTGGACCTTATTGAGCTCTATTATTGCTTTGGTACTCTTTAGTGTGTGAACACGCAAGAATAAGAGAGCATAAATTCCATAAATTCTGTGTATTTGTGAGAGAATTGTGGTACAGCACAACAGGTAAAAGAACTTTTATGCTTGTATCTTAAAATTAAATGACTGAGACAAAAATTTWAATTAACTCAAATAGTCAATGTATGCTAACTACCAGTAAATTATACAGGTAGCAGGACAGCATAACATGCCTTTCAGTGTAGTTTTATATACAAAACTCTATTTGCAGGTTATGTTTTCAATATCTAATTTAAACCTATTAGAAATATTAAAAGCTATCTATTCTTATTTGTTGTTAATATTACTAGAAAAACAAATAAATAATCTTTGCCTATATTGCATGTCTTCACTATATTTTTAGTATGGATTAAGAATTACTTTTCTATTAGTAAGCTGTTCATACTATTGTTGTCCGTGATTCAGGACTTTAAATCATACCTAGCAGGTATCAGCATGGGGATATACCAAAGAGAACCTTGAAAACCTGTCTTCCTGGTAAAATGAGCAAGCCTTGACCCAGAGGGATGGTTAAATCAAAAACAATCACATATTTGATCTTTTATTTTTTTTTCCTCTTCCCAAAAAGAAACACGATCATCAATATGCTTTGTAAATATAATTCTACCTCTTTTGTTTTTCCAAAGTTTATTTTCAAAGGGTAATTGCATATCTAAAAATCTTTGTTTACTTTGTTTGTAGTTCTTATTCAGCGTTGTGACTGTAGCTGTGCATCCAACCATTTTACTTGGGTGCATTTTGCTGTTGCCTTCAATGGGACTAATTCCATAAGTAAAGCTGTTCAGACATTTTTATGGGATTCACTCTTTTCCTCGTGGAAAGTTTCAAAATCTAGCAATATTCAAAATAACAAAAATATTTGCTGCCTAAAAAAAAGCAAAAGAGAGGACATAAAATCAAAGCCTCAGAACTAAGCCTCAAGCATGAGCGGAAAAAACAAGAAAAAATAACTCAAATAACTCATGTTTTTTATCTAAGGTCATATCCTCCATTTTTTTCCCTRTGATTCAGCACTTTAATTCACAAATTATTGCCAAAAGCAGTATTAAAATTTTAAACGGGTAACTTGGGATGCCTTGTAAAATCGGTATGCATTTTGTTGCAAAATAATACCAATTCCTAAAGATCAATAACTAAAAAGAACTATTCTTTTTTCTTATTTCTTTCCTGAATATTGTACTGAAATTGTTTCTTTTTAGTGGACTTCTTCCAAAAACTTCAGTCTATCTTGCATTCTGTCTTTTTTTGATCTTTCAAGTCTTTGTCTAGCTTTTATTTTAACATGCTGATGACCGAGTTAATGACTTTATTTCTTTTTTGTCAAATGTACTTGAGTTTTGCATTTGTTGCTAATTAGAAATCAAATGAATCTCATTAAAGGGGTGTTGTAACCTTTTCCTACAATGAGAAAAGGGCCAAGATTTCTCATCTGAAAAACTGTAGAACTGTCAGCACCTAATGGGTTTGTCAATGCTATTAGAAGTAAATAATAAACACAGAAAATGGCTTGACATGAACTATTGCAAAAGATCTACAATGAGCTTTACAACACAAATCAATATTTTTACAAGAGAGTGACTATTTATTGAAGGCACTAAAAGCTCTGGTGAGAGAGCAGGAACATTTTCCTGTCCAATTAGCCTAGATCCCTTTYGAAAATGTGAAATGGAAAAATGTTGGCAGATCCATATTAAACGAGTGTGATGTATTTTGCTAAAGTGTGTTTTTATATACTTTTCCATAGACAGGAAAGACTATATACTTGGATTAGGGCATGGCAAGCTTTTGGTAGTGGAGGAGGGGGCTACAGGGATGACTTCTGTGAGAAGCTGTCAGAATCTTCCCCCATGCCTGACAGACAAAATGCCAGATGGATCCAAGACAGATCCAGCATTGGCCAAGGCCGAGCCTATCAGTGGCAGTGGTAGCACCTCTGGGATAAAATATTTAAGAAGTGGGAAAAAGTCCTATACAACAGCAGCTGGGAGAGAGGAGTGAGAACTCGTGAGATGAACAACTCTGCAGACACCCAGGTCAGTGCAGAAGGAGGAGGTGCTCCAGGAGCAGGAGCTGAGATTCCCCTGCATCTTCTGGTGAAGACAGAGTTGAGGCAGGCTGTCCGACTGCAGCTCATGGAGGATCCYACACTGGAGCAGGTAGATTTCCCTGAATGAGGCTTTGTCACAATGAGAAACCTGCTCTGGAGCAGGCTCTTGGAAAGACCTCTATCTCCACAGAGAAGGAAGCCCACACTGGAGCAGATTTTCTGGCAGCACTTGTAACCTCATGGGGAACCCACACTGCAGCAGTCTATTCCTGAAGGACTGCACCTTGTGGAAGGGACCCACACGAACACAGTTAATGAAGAACCCACAGGAAGGACTCCATTGCAGAAGTTCATGGAAGACTGTCTCACRTGGAAGGGAGTCCATGCTGGTGCAGGGGAGGAATGTGAGAAGTCCTCTCCATGAGAAGGAAGGCATGGCAGAGACAACGTGTGATGAACTGACAAAGTCCATTTCTCATCCCACTGCACCACTGCAGCAGAGAAAATACTTTGGGAGTAAAGTCGAGTTAGRGAAGAAGAGAGAGATGGAGGAAGATTTTTAAGGATTTGACTTTATGTCTCATTACCCTACTCTGCTTTCATTGGTAATAAATTAACCTAATTTCCTCAAGATGAGTCTGTTTTGTCTGTGATAGTAATCAGTAAGTGATATCCCATGTCCTTATCTCAACCGAGGAGCCTTCTCTTACATTTTCCATTCCCCATCCCATTGAGGAGGTGTGTGATGGATCAACTTTACTGGACACCTGGCATCCAGCCAGGGTCAATCCACCRCAAGTGTAAATCTGTTATATTATAAAAAGCTATTTCATATTTTTTGCCTGTGCCATTTTAGTATGTGGTCTTTGCATTTAAACTTGCATTTCTAATTTCTCAAGAAATTGCCTTCTCTTTGATATGATGATAGAATCTTTATTTTATCCAGATATTTTCACACATTAGAATATTAAAGAGCATTAATGCACCTTCATTCATGTAGCAATAAGATTTGCAAATAGTAAATTGGCAGAAGTTTCTTTCCCCTACTCTTTATAGTTAATAATATATACCTTGATAATTTTCAAGCAGTGTATCCTTCTAAAGGGTCTAGAAACCTAGAAACAACTGTTTTGTTTTCAGAGCTGGCTAACGTACCCASAAACTGTGTAAAATCTGCTTCACAGCTTCAGTGGTTATACTATAGGTAACTTTTTACATTCTTTCCTTCCTGATGTCCTTATCAAAGAATAGATGAGGGCAGACTTGGCTCTTAGTATATATTAAAAAAAACCCACCAATTTTCTGTATGTTGTTTTGAATATTTAAATTATTAAGATGATACAGCATTTGAAGGAAATCAACTACAAAGAAAGATCAAAGAAAAACACTGGTGTTCTTTATATATGAGAGGATCACTTAGCTGGATTTTAAAAAACATACACATGCAGCACATATGATATATAAATCATACATATATCTAATTAAAACTATAATGATTGCCTATAACCAAGACAAAACAAGGCTGATTTATTAGAAAAGTATTTCAGTTGTTTATAAGCTTTTTACAAGACTGCCAAAATTTAATTGTTTGGGTGGAATGTGAAGGCTAATTTTCTTCCTCAGGCTTGCTTTTTTGGAAAGTTTTAGCAAAATGATCAAAAGGTTTCTTCTAATTAGTTTAAGAAAATCACATTGTTTTTCATCTGAAAGAAGATCAAGAATATTCTGTTTAGTTTTAAAGAAATGCATAAAACTTTGCGGCATGAACACAAAAATGAGAAAGCTGTCTTGTTTAGGAGTGAGGGGTAAATTCCACTATTCTACAAAACTTGTACTAAAGTTTCTACCTCCAAAAACTTCACTTTATATATGCACAGTCATGGCTTGTGTATTCCGTGTAGCTCTTGTAGATACTCTGTACAGAGATAAGCCTGGTTATGACCTGTTCCTAGAAATCTGCATAGCAAATGCCTCAATGAAAATTTGCATAGATGCTTGCCTCAATAAATTTTTCCAGTGGAATGGGAAGTGGGCACAATGGTGCTGAAGTCAGAAACAGGAGGATTTTCATTTTCATCGGTCTTTGCTTCAGTGGTATTTGACTAAGAGAGAAGAGGATCTCAAATGATGAATGAAGTGACTGTAAAGGAGCTGTCTTGGTAGATTGGTAGAGAAAAGGAGGTACACAGGCACTCAGTGATGGCCGGGCACAGGAGATGGAGGCTAATAAAGCTGGTGTGGATGAGCCAAATCTGGATTTGTTATAAAGACAAGTACTTCATAGATGATGCTGAACTGAGACTCAGACAAAACAAGGACGGACAAAGATACACAAATAAGGAGGAAAAATGCTAATTTTGACATTGTCAAACAGTTCCATGCTTCATTTTTAACCTTGCTGAATTTCCTTTCCATGTTTGTTTACTATAGTTTACCTTTTTGAATTTTAGTGGATGAAAAAATACAAGTTCAAAGAAAGATTTCTAGCTAAATTTAAATTTGTACTTTTATATGTATCAGTAGGCTTTGGCTCAGATATCTTTTCACTAGAAGCAAAAGAGTACAACAAAAASTTTACAAAATATCCACCTGAAAGGACAACTTTCTTCATTGCATTTCTAGTTAAGTCTTGAAAAATGAGGCGAATTAGTCATATTGGTCTTTATCTCTTCAGAAAGTAGCTATGCAATGATGTGCACAAACAACTCCATGCACAAGAAAAGGTGAACATGGGAAAAATAGTACACATTAAGATAATCCTGTGTGTAGGACAACGTCATCCTGACAGAGTGAGGAAACAGAGGAATGGAGACACCTTACTGAACTCTTTGTAAAGGAGCAAATAGCAGAATCACAGAATCATTTMGTTTGGAGTTCATTGAGTTCAACCTTTGACTGATCAACACCTTGCCAACTAGCCAGTAGCACTAAGTGCCGCGTCCAGTTGTTTCTTTAAAACTTCCAGGGATGATGACTGCAACACTCCCCTGGGCAATGAATAACTCTTTCTATGAAAAACCCCCACTGATGTCAAACCTGAACTTCCCATAGCACAGCCTGAGGCCATTTCCTCTTTTCTTCCCTATAGTTGCCTGTGAGAAAAGGCCAAACCCTACCTTGCTACCATCTCCTTTTGAGTTGTTGTAGAAAGCAATAAGGTCACCTCTGAGCTTCTTTTTCTCCAGGCTAAACAACCCCAGCTCCCTCCTCTACTCCTCATAGGACTTACTCTCTAAGCCCTTTAGCAGCTCTGTTACTCTCTATTCTGGACACGCTCCAGAACCTTAATGTCTTTCTGGGAGTGAGGGGTCAAAAACTGGACACAGGGTTTGAAGTGTGGCCTCACCAGTGCCAAGTACAGAGGSACGATGACTGCCCTGGTCTTGCTGGCCAGGCCAGCTGATACAGGCCAGGACGCCATTGGCCTTCTTGGCCACCTGGGCACACTGCTGGCTCATCTTCAGCCAGCTGTTGACCAGCACCCCCAGATCCTTTGCTGCTGGGCAGCTTCTCAGCCACTCTGTCCCCAGCCTGTAACTGCTCATGGGGTTGTTTTGATCCAAGTGTAGGACCCAGCACTTGGCCTTGTTGAAYGTCATACCACTGGTCTCAGGCTCTCCAGATCCCTCTGTAGAGCCTTTCCACCCTCCAGCAGTTCAACACTCTCACCCAGCTTGGCGTTGTCCGTGGATTTAGTGAGGGTGAATTCGATCCCTTCATCCAGATCATTGATAAAGACATTAAACAGGACTGGATTCAACACTGAGCCCTGGGGAATACTATTTGTGACCAGCCACCAACTGGAACGATAACAATAGTAATGTCATACAAAACATGAAACTATTTTGTTGTCATTAAAAGATAACTAAATTASCCAATTATAAAATCCAGTGCATCCTTGTTGTCTTTAAAATATTGCACAGACAAAGACAATATGGAGGAACTTGTAAACTGAATTTTTTGAAACATAAACCAATTTTCAATTATGCATAATCTTTCTGAATTCACATTTTTTTGTCCCATTACCCTGATTAAGGGAATGTTTTCCTTCCTCATGATTGAAGAAATGAGAGTTAAAAGTAATTATATGCTAATATTGAAAAAAAAAAAGACAAGGAAAAATATCTGGCTCTATCATTTACAATTTTTTTTTTTTATTGATTACTAATCATTTATAGATAGTGAGATTTTGRGGATTTCAATTATTTTTTGAGGTTTAAATGATATCACGTGATGTTAAAMCAGTGCCCTTATTAAATATGAGGAGTTTAGATTTTCTTAAAACATACACAGTGGTAGTTGTGAAAGTCACAGTTCTTTCGGTATTGTTTCTTCCATGTACTTTCAAACTGCAAAGGTTTCTTCATGCCTTATTCTGAATGAAAGGGGAACAATAAACAGGGTGAATAATACCTGGTATGGGTGGCTGTCACAATTGACCAGAAAGTTCAAATTTTGAGAATCTAACAATTTTTTTGAACTCTTAATTCAATTAAAAACTAAAAAAAAAAACCACTAATAAAAAATGCTTTAAAAAATACAAGAGCTCAGTCCTTAAAATGAAGACATCACAAAAAGAAAATGCTAGTGTGATGAAGAGGAAGAAGGATTGGTTTAGAAGTGGGAGAAATCTTTGAAATGAATTTAAGAGAATTATCTTTTAAATATTTATATTATTCTTTAGGAATTAAAATGATGCTAGACTTTATTAAGCTGTGTTTTTTATTCAAAAGTGGGCAAGTTTCCCAGGATTAAGTGGTTTACTGGGATTGTTTAGTGCAAGCTTAACTGATGGCTTACAAGGGGATTAATGAAATGGAGAAGGGTTTTATGAAGGTATTTCCCTACCTATTCTCACAAGGCTGTGAATGCTTTAATTTCTGGAGCTCCAGTTAATATTTGTACAGTAGGAAATTAATTTATACTAAAATGCCTCAGCCATGATCTTCTGCAGCTACTGAATCTCTAGGAATAGGGGAACATCTCTGTTTTCTAAAGATGCAAAGATGTTGATCTTTTGTAAAGTTCTGACACGGTGCTATAGATACTATAGATTTTTTTTGTCTTATATCGTGTTTTTTGTAGATTGTTGCTTGAGAAGAGAGCAATAAAACCCTCATGTCTTCAGTAAAATATTACAACTTTGACAACAACTCAGCTAAGTAAGCTGAGTCACCTTTATAATGAAACCTTTACCTTTGCTTACCCGGTGACAGTGACAGACTGCATCAGGCTTTGGCTTAAGACAAGAGAGACCAGCTCTAGGAAACAGCTCTGCAGCAAGGAGCAGCTCTGCCATGGTGTCTAGGACTTTAGTAGCACTTATCTGTCACACCTGCACTTCAGAGGGTGGCTAGAAGAGAGAACCTCCCTTTGCTCCTTTCAAGACTTTCTATCTGTAACAAGAAAGCTTAGCAGGGACTAAGTGATAATTCTAAGCAAGTTTCTAAAATAAGAAGAGAACCATGGGTATTCAGTTACATGCACATTTGAATGAAGAAGGGGGAAAAGTCCTTTCTGAGGCTTCAAAGTAACTTGCCATTGACTGCTTGAAGATTAAAAAACTCCATGAGGAGGACTTATTTCTTTTTACTTTTACTCTGATTAAACTTCCAAAAATGTTTTGTAAAAGTTATTTAGTACTGCAGGTAGGAACTATTGAAAGTCACAAGTAGCAAAACTCCTCTAAACTTGAAAAAAACAATCCCCTTGAGCAACTATCCCTATGAATAAGGATTCGTACTGAAGGGTCTATGAACACCGAAGTTGTATAAGCAATGTTCCACAAGATGTTGTGATGAGACCCCAGTGAAACAATTAGTTGGTTTTAGTAACCTGGTGATTATGAAGCATAATTCCAAGAAACTCTGTAGCTTTGAATTCTGTCAAATATCGCACAACCATTTGGGTGGAGTACATAACAAGGCTACGTGGCATCTATGGGGAGCTATTTAGTAGTCCATTGTTGGAGTACTACTTTGTTGCAAATAAATTACTGAGTATAAAGATGAAACCATAGAGACCTGGTTTATCTATATGCAGAAAGAAGCATGATGAGCTGTTAACTTTATTTTTTCTTGTTAACAGTCAAGATACTAATAATAAGACCTGTTGTCTTCAGGGAAAAGTAATG
This sequence comes from Parotia lawesii, assembly GCA_003713295.1. Classification (NCBI taxonomy): domain Eukaryota; kingdom Metazoa; phylum Chordata; class Aves; order Passeriformes; family Paradisaeidae; genus Parotia; species Parotia lawesii. The sequence continues at coordinate 555,104 of RAHM01000233.1, read as the reverse complement.
AATGCTTTTATAATTGCTTCACACACTAATAAGGCAAAAAGTGTCATCAGTCTAGTAAACGTTGTGTTAGACACCTAATGTCTGGGGATTTAAAAAATAATAAAAAATCAGGCTGACTGGACTGCACAGCAAAATCGGTGGTGCTTAGAAAGAGCAGAAGAAGCAATGAGAGCATCAATGGCGTGTCTCTCTAAAGGAAATGATCTGCAGAATGCAATGTTTGTCTGACCAGATGCACCATGGTAGTCAACGCTGGTGAATAAAGTCCTACAAGACTCCCAGGTTCATGTGGCAAATCCGCTTTCAGGCTTGGGAAAGAAAACCTGAAAGATAGATGAGAAGATTATAAAGACGTAAAAAAGAAGCAGCAAATGCGAATGGACAGAACATAAAAAATATATTGTGGCATTTCTTGTCTCCTCTTTTTATTTTCTTTAATCTAGGGCAGGGTTGTAACTCTCTGAGAACAGAAAATTTAACAAAAAAAACCCCTGTTAACAGGTGAGAGTTCAGGTTATAAATAAAGGCTGTTGAGATGAAGTGAAGCACTCAGAAAYATACCCTGGAAAGACTAAACAGCTTCTAGAAATCTACCTTAAAAGACGAATAATAAATGCAAGGATTTTGGAGAGCTTCCAGTTTAAAAGGTGAATTCTGAATTTTTTAAATAGTGTTTCAAAATAAGGACAATACCTCCAGGGACAGCTCAAGCCTCTATGTTTTCATTCGACTTGGATAAGCATTATAAAATATCTGATTAGTAATAAGTGTGTCATGGTTTAGCATAGTTTGGGTTTTTAGTCAAGGAAGGCTCCATCAGTTTCACAAAGTCCCAAAGTCCTGTATCAGAGCCAATGTGAAATACTCTGTATCAGTGTAGAACACGTAAAGCCTCCTGTCTTTAGAAGAAAATAATAACTGCATCATTCCTGGAAATTAAGCTAACAATTAGAAACTCTCCTGAAAAACATAACCAAATTTGACTCCTCTTCCTAGTATGAACTGGGCCTTTTACCTTCTTTAATGCATACCAAGGCACACACTCCTGGAAAAATCTTATCATAAGTAATGCCTTGTCTCCATTACTATTTCTGGAAAAACAAACGAGAGGGAAAAAAAAAACCAAGCCATCACATGGTTTAGACACATGTTCAGATTCTAAAAACCAAGCATGTCAATCTCGGCAAAATTGGACAAAAACCCAGGAACGAGTAGAGACAGTGCTAAAAATTTTTCTAGAAAATTAGATTAATATTATATGTTACTTTATGAATAGCTTTTCAAACAGCTGACTTTTTTTATATTCCATAAGTAAGTTCTTGCTCATTGAGAAGTACAAGAGAATAACCCAGAGTTCTGCATTTAGCCCAGACATGCAAAACTTTGCTGAGAATTATTGCTTTAGTACTTCAGGAATAGTGTACAAGTTTTGACTCATTAGCAGCTTGGAGAACGTGTTATGTCTATTCTTTTTTCTTTTGTATTGTTCAGTCTTGTTTAATTACAGCAGTGGGAAACTGAACTACACAACATTGGAGAGTTTAAAAATGTAGCACAACTTTCTGCTGGATTTCACTGGAATTTGCCATCAGGGTCAAAATTCAAGATCCTAATAATTATGCTGGATTTGAATTTGTGATAAAATGAACTAGGACAATCATACTAGCAGTTCTTGAAAACTGTGCCTTGGCAAAACTAACATTTTAAAGAAGTTAATCAGCTGAATACTAACCCGTATAGATAAATACGTGACAGGAAAAGTCAGTTCATTAAAATCAATTGTAAGGACTGAGTTAAGCTACGGTGCCATTTTCAATTTTTAGCACTTTTTGGACTTAATTTTGATGTATTTACTCAGATAAATAAATGCCCATGATGTACTCCCTTCTATCGATGCTGTTAAATTCTATGCACTACAATAAATACCAATATGGGTAAGTGTTGGGGTGCACTATGTGCTGGAAGAGAGATAGGCCCAGAGGACCGGAGAGAGAGCCTCTTTCCTGGCCCCGGAGGTGAYCCTGGGAGTGCATCCAGGTCACCAGGGATGGGCTGAGAGAGGATTGTGGGTTTGTGGACAGTGCTGGACCTATGAGATGTGATAATTGTAGTTTGTGACCTTATRGGGTATTGTTTACCTGTTACCATAATAGGCAATGTCTGTGCACTACCCCAGGTGATGGGGGACACTGAGGTGAACATCTTTCCTGTTTATATGATGTGATATCCTGTTGGGTGCTGGTATTTAAGGAATATTTTACTGCGCAATAAAGGCTTTTGCATTTCTCCATCTTGGCGGCGGAGTCGTGCCCCTGCATGATTACTGCAGGTAAGCAACTAGTAAATGCTAAAATCTAAAAAACCTATTCAAAAGCCAAACAAAAAAGAGAGTGATACACCAAATTAATTTTTTTTTTTTTAGTGTCTTCAATAGTTTTTTTTCTGGTATAGTAAATTTCTGTAGGATAGTCTGTTGACTTTTGGCATAATTCTGTATAAAACTGTGGTGGTCTTGTCTGTTTAACGTGTATGACATTCTAGAAAGTTGATTTTGAAGGTGTTTTATTTTGATAAAGAGCTGGATGATGTGGATAAAACTGARGTTCATGTAAAAGTAATGCATGGTATACAGCTGCATTATCTGAGAACTTCCAAAGCTTATGAGAGCATATTTTAAATATGCATGCTACTTTGCATGTAAATTGTATTTGCAGTGTACCATCATCAGAGCTATCTCATTAAACTCTTTTGCCAAAATGCAGATTATAAGTTTGAGACCCATGGATCCCCCCAGAYTCCAGTTCAATAAGGACATGCCAATGATTTTGTGGGACTGTGCATGCTGATACTTAGGTATGTTCTGTGAAACTGCTCGTGCTTACCTTTAGATGCACGCCTAAGGACATGGCCAAGTAAGAAGCGCAAAGGACAAATAATGCACTTTTAACTGAGAATGATCTGTGAATAATACAGTGGAAGGACTCACACTGACTTTGTTATTTTTGGGATTAGGCTTCATCAACTTTTATGGACAAAAGGGACCATAGTGTGAAAACACATTGTTGTAAAGCCTTTTTCTTGACTAATTAAGTTCAGACCAACCATCTGTTATCTTGGCTTAAATACAAGCCACATGTTCTCATATATTAATGATAGAGGAAATTTGAGAGGCTTAAATACTCTTTTACTTTAAGAGTGAGTCACAATATTGCTGTTTTGTCAGGGATTATTATTTTATATGCTTACTTTAACATTACATTTCTCTTAAGAAATATAATAATGAAGTCATTTCAATCACTGTAATATGGACAAGTCAGTCTTAGGGAAGTTTTACATTGCATAAACATGAAGAAGATTTTCACCATAGGTGATGTTCTCAGACATTTTTCATTCAAATGTTTTGTTCTTTGTATTTGGTTTTTATAATGCTGTAAATGGAGGTGTCAGTGAGATTCCTGGTGCAGTCCTGTAATAGCTCTGCATCTTTGTTTTATCATGCAAACATTAACAACAGAAAAAAAAAGTAGTGTTTAATGGGGAAGTGAGAAACTGCATCCGTTTTTAGGTGAGAAAATATCAAAAGAGGAATTGTAACATTAACATTTTACCATTTTACTGTGATCGTGGATAAAACATGAAGTACAGAAAATATTAGTTGTATTTTGCAGGAGTCATGAACRTATTTCAAGATACTTTGCTGTATAAGAAGATTGATTGATACTTTTAAAAATTGTGTGGTTTACTTGCAATGTAAAACTCAGTGATTTGCATCTGAACAAATATGCATTCAGTGCTTAAGTTGGGCTACTGTGCCTGAATAAAAGTTCTTAAGGCTTCTTCTCAATCATGGATGAAGGTTTCTTGTGTGTCTGCAGTGTATGAGGAAGCAATTTTAATAGGCAAAGTCTGGAAAACTCAGACTTGAAATGGCAGCATTTGTGAAATCACTCGGCATGAGAAATGCATCTACCAAGAATGAATTTAATTCTGCTATTTCAAATGACTGTAAATAGGACAGTTTGCACCTATGTGATACAATTAATCTAAAAAACAGTGTAGGTTAAATTATTGTTGGTACGTTTTTTCACGGTTGTTCAAACTGGTGAAAGCTACTTTCTTCCCTCACAAGGAACCATACCGGATTCATGATACCAATGTGATCCTACAGTGCACTCTCAGTCATTAAAATATATTTAGCATTTATTTTCCCATGTTTTTGTTCCTGCCACAAGTTTAAATTTTGTGTTAGCTCCTGTCCATTTTTTTTTGCAACCCTAGCAATGCACAGAGTAGATGGGAGATAATAGGGCGTATTTCTGACATCTTCTGTGTATTCATAATTGATGACACCTTAATTAGAGTCTCATAAAACAGATATACATGTAGTCTACTTTTCCCATATAGTAGTGGAAATCTGATGGATCATTACTATTGTAATCTCTTTTTTAACAGCAATAAAAAATTTCACTGAGTTTCTGTCCAGCATTTGCATCTTACTGTGCTATTCCAAGTGGTTTGATGTATAATCTACCTTATCCTTGATCAAATATTAAAAAGGTTCTGAAAAATGCATTAGTGGTATAGTTGTACTTAAATCAAAAAGATAAGTCAATAATCATCATAAGCCACTGACATCAGAGAAGAACAGCTTCTAGGCTCTTGGTTTGAGACATCATATCAATAATATTGAGTGTTTCTTTATTCACTAATTTCTATCAGCCTAAAAGTTACACTCAGTTGTATTATTTTCCTTGATGTACATTGCTGTGGTGTCATTGTTTTGATATCTGAGACCTGGAAGAAAGCTCTAGTGGGTAGTTGCAACTTTCCAAAAAGGATTACTGACATCACATAATAATGATAAGATTTATTTGGAAGTAGTTACTACGCATAAAAAGCAGAGAATTTCACAATATTTCTACCTCAGCYCAAATGTTATTACCTAATAAAGCACAATGAAAGCGCTTTCTATAAGCAATATGTCTYTTTTTGCAGCATTGCTGTTGTCAGTGTCCTGCTGTCCTGGATCACTGATGAGGTGCATTTCTAAGAAAATCTACCAGGTTGAAAAATGATGTGTCAATATCATCCATGCTCTGAATTTAAGGGGATTATCTTTGAAAGGTCTAAGTCATAGCAAAAAGCATAGCAATTTAGAATCCAGAAATTCRTACGGTCTAATCAGAGCAACTAAAGTGTTAGACACACTGGCAGAAAGCTTTTGGAGCTAGTTCTTAGGTTATAGCTGTTAGTCATATAGTAATTTCTAAATGGTAAGCAAACATGGTATCTTGCCAGACTGATCATTTAGACCATTCATGCATGGAATTACTATTAAAGTCAAAGGTAATCTTCCTGAATTGATTTACTAATGACTTCTGGGCTTGAGTCATAACTGGGTATGAATCAATAAATCTTTTTCTGTAAAGCGYATCTGATGAAGAAATATCTTGAATGTCTTGGTGTTTACCACTTTTGTCACAAAGAACTCTATGAAAATTTAGCAGGTTTAAGAGTATTTCGAACAGAAAAAGAGAAGTCAGTYTGCCATTCTTTTTAGTAGTAATTTGAGTAATGCTTATCTAAATCTTTCTATGCAAGTTGTTCCAGATATTTTAGTGTACACTGTTCAATACAATTTATCACATACTTATGCAATGAAATATATTCCAGAAACAAATTTAAGTAGGCTTTAGCTTACATTTCTTACCCCCCAAATGTCCAAGCCCTGAGTGAATTATGCCATCCAACCTGTAGACTTGGCAGTGAGGGCTCAAGGTCAGCTGTAACATAGCAGCTCTCTGGCCCTGATGCTCTTTCATTGTCTTGGGGTGACTCTATCATGTGTATCCCCTATCATGCTCTATGCCCAAAAAGTAATATTGTGTCTTTTCTGTGCCTTTAAACTGAGCTGGAGAAAAGAAAAAAAAAACAAACAAACTTTTCAAAACAGTTTCTCAAGGACACAGAGATACACTCCTCTGCGTTCTCTGGCTGCAGGAGCAGGAGGGAGCACCCTGTTTGCTTTCTTCAGCCAGCGGTTTCGGTATTTTTTTTTTGTCTTCTCTTCCCGGCGTGAGATGGAAAGCTGAATTTTGTTTCCTGGGACTTTGTTTTTTTTTCCCTTCTTCTCTTCTGGACTGTTCAACAACATCAGAGCACATCGGGAGAATTTTTCCCCGAGGCCCGGGGGTGGGCCCCTCGCCAACCCAGCTCCGAGGAGGAGAGAGACCACACCTACARAARGACTCTRAAATCTTCCCAGGTTTCTYTCTATAGYRAGAGATTTCATTTCATTATTTAGCATTATTATCCTTTTCCTGTGTGTTTGTTAAATAAATAGTTCTTATCGCATTCACTTTCCTTCAAGGAAAATATTCTTTTTTCCTCGAACCCCRTGGGGRGGAAGGGTGGTTTTAACCTAGTTTTCTCTCAGAGGATATATTGCTAAATTTTGGCCAAACTGGCACATTCGTACAGGCTGTAAGAGAAGCCCTGCGGAGGGTGCTGGCCCCCTTTCACTCAGGAGAGCTGCATTTATCCTGATCCACTCAGATGTGGTTCTTGCCTGAGCTACGTTGTATCCATGCCTCTGTTTCCTATSTATGTATCTTGTTGATCTGTGCCAGAGCACTGACCTGCAGCACCCTGGATGGACTGCAGACTTGCATCATCACTGTGAATTTGCCTGGCAATGCCAAGCCAGATAGCTGACCCTGGATACTGCTCTGCTTCTTTCTTGTCTGGGTGCTTTGCTGCTGTGCCCTTGTCAGGGAGATCACTGCCCTGCCTGCCTTGCTGTCACCCTTGTCTCGTAGTTTGCCTTCCTTTACAGATCAGAAAGTGATCCCTGATTCTGCCTCCTGTATTATACCCTAATAATTTAAGATTCTGAACAGAGAACAGTCATACAAGTGCATATTGTATGCATATGSACAGTAATGAAACTCTTCATTTTTTTTCTGAAGAAGTATCCTTTGCCTCTTCCCAGACTGCAGAAATCTAAAATACATGGCATGGAATATTGATCCTTTGACTACTGTGAATATTACMCGTATGAATACTGTAAGTATTACATGTATGAATACATGTAAAATACATAAATCGTGAGAGAGAAATTCATTATCAATAAAGAAGGCTTCAGCATAGAAGTAGAGATCTTGAACTCGGAGGAAAGCTAAACATAGAAGGATAGATTTTCAATGTCCACTGCAGAGGTAGAAATAAAATTCAGACTTGATGAGGATCAGTCAAAGTCTGTGTTCATTAGGCAATGTAGCCTCCATTCCTGCCCAGGATCTGCATATTGCTCAATTTTATAGGCAGAATAATATCTTTCCAGGGTTGGCAGAAATAGCTGAAATTCTGAAGAACAAAAGACAAGCAAAGAGAAACAGTGAATTTCAATGAACATGACTCCACTGGTGAAGTACAGCCAGCTGGAAGTAAGAAAAACCATGCTGAAGACAGGGATGAGACAGTGATTGATAGCCTTGTTTGAGAGACAGATGAGATMAATCTGACAGTTTCTGGCACAAATTGTGTTTCCTGCTGTTCAGGCAACTTAATTTCATTTATGTTCATTTCTGCCAGCTGGGTGTATCTTATTCTTCTCTTCCCTCTTACATGTGTTGTAGTTTCACTTTTTTTTTTCCTAAATAGCATTTCTACCTTTAGCACAAAAAAAAAAAAAAAAAAATTAAAAGACGGAGATTCTCTTAATCCATCTAGCTGACATTTCTTTAGTTTTCCCTTTTGTGTGCTCAGTAAAAAAAAGAAAGCTTTATGTGCTCTTTATTATAGTTCTACCTGGAGATATGAGATTCAGACCACAAGCCAGCACCAGTTTATTGACACCGACCTGTGAAATATTTCCTGTCCTGTTATCTGTCTGTTGTTCTCCAGCTTTCCAGGTCTGCATTCTGTGTGACTCTGAAGTTATATATCAGCCAGCAGCAGGACTGCTGCCCCCTGTGCGCTGTAGAGTAATGCATCAAGTATGGCATCATTAAGATAAATTATGTTCTTTTGTGAACGTTTGAGTCCGTATTTTTCAGTACAAAAAAGCAGCTGTGCTTGAACTAGAATTTAAGAGGCCTTTTAAATGTTAGAAATAAATTGATTACTTAGCCCAGTTTTGGCAAGGGAATTAAGAGGATTCAGGCTCATGTTCTATGTAACATGGTATTTCTGTTGTTAATACTGAAGCAGAAATAAAATGATTGGAAAAGAAATAGGAATATTAGAGATAAGCAACATTTTTTTTTTTTTTTAATAATTCAGGTTTGAACTACAAAGTTACAACATGCTGGTAAATCTGTAGACTTTTAGCAAATCTGCTATGCTTTGATAAATGTCACTGGCCCTAAATCTGAGCTGTAGAATATAAGTTCTGAAACACARGATCAGGGCTTGCATGTGACATTTGTCACATTCCTGTTGTAGCTGCTATGAGGTTTCATTGCCTTCATCTAGACTTAGAGCAGACTCTAGAAGCAAGACAAGCTTCTGCTAAAGTTTCGGTAAAAATGTAAAGTTAAAACAATTTCAAAGTAAAGAATTTTCACTACAGAACATTATAGAGTTATTGGAAAAACACATTATGGAAGTAATACAAAAAAATCCCTGCTCCTTTCTCAGAGAACAATAAATAACACATGATTCAATAGGCTAGTCCTTTATTACATTATGATTCTGTGAGACATATTAGTTTTCCAGCACACATTAAAGTCAGTGTGTGATGTTTGTATTATGAAAGTCTGTCTGAAAAACATCCATTGCAAAGTCACAGTGCCGGCTTTGGTGGCTGTCTCTAGATGTTCTAAAACATGTTTTTTCCCACCTCAACCTCCCTTTCACAGATTTCCTTTAAATTTCCTTATATTTTACTTGCATCTTTGTAAATGACTTCTTTCTCCTGTCCTTGGTAGCTGTGACTTTTTAACTTGAGGAATAAATTGAAGTTTTAGTTACAGTTGAAGCACTAATTAAAGATTCAACAGGTGTATATTCTAATATCTCTAGAAAAAAATTAGCGAGCATGCACTTCCTATTCTAAGACTTCTGATTTATCCTATCAGGTACAAAATAGTCATTGTAACACTATAACACTTTGCTTATCTACTTGAGTGTTGAAATTAGCTGAGAGGGCAAGAACTGATGRTTGTTGAACTCCTTAGATATCTTCCCTACTTTTGTGCACATTTCAATTCATTGTTTCAAATTAAATTACATGAGAAGTGAATTTTGGAATTTTTTCTTTCAGAAATTCCTGTGAAATTTAAAATACTAATCAACTTCTCAAGAAAGAGGAGTGAAGAAAGGAAGGAACATCAGACTAGTTTGTAAAAAGAAATTATAAAGTTCCTGAGAGAGATCTCAAGACAGCATGAAGCACATTGTAGTGTGAATATGAAAAGGTGGCAACATTAATTTTTAAGTGTTTACATGGCTTGCTTTGTATCGGTTTTTTGATATATACATATATTTCTTAGAAGATGTGGGATTTGTCTCCCATCCTTACTTCTGAGTATGAAAACATCCCTAGGCTGAAAGTGGAGTAAGTATTCACTGATAGAGGATGTATTTGAATACTGACAGGCCAAAGTCTAAAAAAAAAAGGTGTACATGGTTCTGATGCCTTGTTTTGCTCCCCAAGCTAATCTTGACAAATTCTTGGTAGCTTCATATGACCAGAAACAAAAATATCTTCGGATATCTTGCAGATACTTAAAAAGAAGAAATAAGAAAAGCACCTGATTATAAGCTTATAAATATCATTGCAGCATTGTACAAGATCATAGAAAACATTCTGACGAAATGAATAAAGATTGGAAAGTAAAGTATGATAAAATGCCACGTGGGTAGTTGACATTTGAAACCTTCTGGATAACTTTGATTTCACTAAGAGCAAGTTTTCAAAGGAAAGTAAAGTAGGTTTAATACATTTCAATAACATACCTGTTATGGTGCCACACAGAAATTTTTTAAGGTGGAAAAGACATTATTTATATAAGATTTGTAAATAATGATTTGGCAAAACCCATTGTACAGAAAGAGAAATATTCCCCAAAGGACACTATTGGTAAAACTAGCTAAGGGTCATGCTAGAGGCTGATTTAATATTTTCATTAATAACCTTATTGCCAAATTTTGTTTTGCAGCAATTGAAGGTACTGGTGGCTGCAAGCAGAGTCAGACACTCTGAACTGTCACAGAGAAGTGAGAGAACGTTTACACCAAGCAACACCTTAGTTGGGTGTAAATAAATCAATATTGAAAATGTGGGATGCAATTGTCCCGTACAACTTTAGGATTCTTTTATTCTTATTTCTGTTTTATTTCTTGATTCTCCTAGGAGGAAAAAAGAAAACAAAGTCCTGACATGTAACAAATACATGAGTTTAAAAAAACCAGTATTATATAAAAAACCCATATATTTCTGGTTTTATTTTTTTTAAATTGTATCCCTGGCAACCTTAAAAAAATGGAAAGAAGCCTAGGATGATGATGGCATTATATTTTGAACCAGGGTCTTGAACCACTTTTTTAATCGGTTTTGAACTCCTATGAATCATAAAGGTTTTTACAGAATTATATGGGGCCCAATGTTTTGGTGCCTTTGTKCACAGGGGAAAATATCTCTATGAATGTGTGACAGCTGAATTTTTTAATTTCTGTGCTATTAGTCAGAGGATGGAACCTGTGGATCATYACCAGCACCACTGATTGTGCTTCTGATGGATGAGGAAATCAGGAAGGCTTTCTGATGGCCCCACATACTTTTCAAAGCTTGAAATTTGGACTAGCAAGTGGGATGAATTGTGAGCTGCTTTATCTACTACATTTCAGCTGAAAATCTGGATTGCGTGATTTGCTTTCCCAGCCTCCTATTAAGCCCTTAAAAATGACTAGGTTCATTGAATTCAGGAGGCATTTTTATAAATACAAAGGTGATCGCTTACATAAATTGTTTTTTGGTTCAGGATTTAAAGTAATAACAATGAGAAGCTAATGGATTSCTTATGTCTTTTAATCTTTATTTTCATAAAATGTATGAATATAGTGAAACAATGATATCGCCCTGTGTCAGTGCATTTCCATCATGTTTTTATGCTGACAGGTGGTACAGATTCATAAGTGGACKTGTTGAAGGGATCCTGTTCCACTTCAAGAAAATTTGAGMTGYAGCATCAAGAGCTATTTGATCAAGCATCTATAAATGATAATTTTGGAAATTAAACAAAAATATATGTCTAGCAAAACTGCATTTTTGTACTAACCATTGTTTTATACATTTCTTTTTTTTTTCCAAATTAATGATCATATACTCACAAGTATTACTGTCCAAGAACAATTTGGCAGCTTTTTTTATACAAAATATTGACTACTAAGAAAAATGTGTAAAAGCAGAACTAAGGAAATTCTTTTTCCTAGATATATAATTTGTTAGAGCTATGAAACAAGTCTATAATATTTTTTCCATGTTCTCTCAGCTGCCATATTAAGAGATATTAATCAGAGATTCCATGAAATACTGTCAGAAAGTAAAACTTGTATTAAAAACTTAAGCAAATATTATTTCATCTGGCATGTTGAACAGTCTCAAAGAATGGTGAGTACTACTTACACAACCAAAGGAAAATTGGACAGAAAAATTGAAATAATGATTGTTTTCTCACATGATAACCCACTATTGATGAAATTAAAGGGCATTACAAGTTTATTACAGTTTTCAAAATGGAAATGGTACAAAGATGGGAAGATACTGGCTATTTTGAAGGAAAAGGAAAGAAAAAATCTAACACTGCAGTAAGGTTATGTGACTCAAACACTGGAGTAAGGTTACATGACTCAAAGATTGTGAAGACAGCTGAACACCAAACTGTGACAGAGAAAGAAGAAGAAATCARAAGATTACCAGAAACATTTAATTGCGTTGTCCAAAAAGGCTGCAGATATCACTATTATGGCAGTGTACACTCTTTGTACCTTGTGTTCTGCCTTGCCTTCAGGGAAGAAAAGTCACACAATATGGCCTTTATTTAACCTCATGTCTGTCTTCTCATGAAGCTGCAGATGTGTATAAACTGTGTCCATGTGTGCAGAGCTCYTCATATTGAAAAAGCAGAAAGCTTAATATCATTTACCTTGCACCAGTAAATYTTACACAAAGTGACTCTGGGCAATCAGCAAGAGCAAGTCTAGGGCTAATGAGAGGCAGGTTCTATCTAAGGTTCTAGGAAGTTTCACTAAATAATTATCTATTACTACAAAGTTCTGTACAAACTATAGAAGGACTTGAGGTAGCATTGGCTATTTACAAGAATCTGTAGTGACAGGACAAGGGGCTGTGGCTTCAAACCGAAAKAAAGTAGGTTTAAGATAGATATTAGGAAGAAATTCTTTATTGTGAGGGTGGTGAGGCACTGGGGCAGGTTGCCCAGAGAAGCTGTTGATTCCCCATCCTTGGAAATGTTCAAGGCCAGGTTGGAGGGAGTTCTGAGCAATGAGATCTAGTGGAAGGTGCCCCTGCCCAAGGCAGGAGGGCTGGATCTTTAAGGTCCATTCCAACCCAAGACATTCTGTGGTTCTGTGATTCTATGATTCYACTACAGTGGTGTTCTTGCATTGCATTTGTGGGCCAGCAAGAAAAGTAAGAAATGTTTTAAATTCTACAGTTTGCACATTTTCTTTACACAGTCTGCAGAAAACTTACAAGAAATGGTACAGAGTAGCCAATACATAAGCAAAACTAAAGAACACCACATGTCAAATGTGGTTTGTTAGTAAACAAACAGTTGTCTTGGTCTGTCTATACTTCTCAGTGTGATGTAAATTTAGCACTTAAATTAGCAAGTAACAATGCTTGCTCAGTCCTAGAAACTTTCAAGCAACTTTCTGTGAACAAGGAAATAACCTAGGGAAAGGATTTCCGCTTTTTAACATTAGGCTAAATCCAGCCATGGTGTATATGAGGATTGGGAGCTATATCTGTAGAAGTAAAGTGCCTGAGACCATTCGTTAGCACTGAGGACAATTGGCACAAGAAACTATGCACACATGCCATTAGTGTGGAAAACAGATGGCTAGATGCAAAATATTTGCTAAGGACAGTCACTCTGCCATGCTGACTGTAAAGCGGTGTTGTTTTGGGGGAATGCTAGCTAGTTGGGCTGTAGCACARTTGTAGCAGCTACCCAACACACACAGTGATGTTCCAGCTTTGGGATCTGCTAATTTCCTAATTCAGGCAGGTGCAGAGTCCCTCTCCCCACCAGCACCCTATCATTTGGCTGTCATTAAAGGAGACAGAGTAAACACTTTTCCAGTTACTATTATTATGTATCTAATGCAGTGTCTTGCACAGGGCTGTTGCTGATGATGCCATTCCACTGAACTGAAATATGTTACTCGACAGGTAATATTCACAGCAGAATCTAGAAGATTTTTTTCAAGTGACCTGTATCACTGTAAAACCTCCTAAATATTGCAGTGCTAATCCTAAGATTACTAACCCCTTCTATAGGGTCTGGTCTTTCAAAGCACTAAAGGAGGGACATAAACTCCAGGGGAAAAAAAAAAGTGAAAAAAAAAGAGTACTCAGTTTAAAAAGTGTCTTTTTGGATGAGGGTCTGGATGAAATATGCACAGATGGACAGAATGAGGCTTGCAGTAGGAGTTCTTCATTTAAACTTTCATTTGCAGGAGAAAATAATTTTAGCAAGCCTTCAACATGTGCTTTCCTACTAAGGTATAAATTATGCAGTATATGAAGTCTTGATTCTGTTAGACAGAAGTAACTAAATAAATAACTTAGATATTTTGGAAGTTCTGAGCATTCGTGTACCATAAACTGTCTAATTATAATAATTATTTTTTACTCTCTTTGAAGTCATTGATAAAAAAATCTTGCAAGATTTGAAAGAGGAAAAATAGAAGGTTTTAATTTTTCAGCAGAGAAGACATTAATTTTCTCTCAGTACCATAATTGTAAAAATACAATTCTGTTTCATCTTTAATACAAGGTAGGGAAAGGGAAAGTGAATTTTCTGCCTTAGCAAAGACATTGCTAATAATGAAATTACTGTCTTCTTGCAGGTATAAATTTCTGTTTGTTAATGCTAACACATGKTTTCAGACTTACATGATGTACCATACAAGAAGGGAGCTGATATGATTGTAATATGAATTTCTGCTGCAACCTGTCATATAAAATTAGATGAAATGCTGGTGAAAAGCTTCATGTAGGCAGGTAACATGACACAAAACCCAGCGTCATCTACCCAAATCTATTTGCTCTGAAAGATTCATTAATTCGTTCCTGACACCTAAAGGAATGATCTCCATTTTCATCTGTGAAGAATCCTATCTCCTGCCTTCCTCCAGAATCTTCCCGAATGCTACCGTGCTTCTCCTGCTAGATGTAGAAAGGTCTGTGAGGGATGAAGACACCATGTAAAGCCATCACACTCCCTTTCTCTAAGTCCTCTAGTTTTAAGGGGAGCAAAGAGGCTGTGGTAGGCATTTTGAGGTAAAATTTCAAGATAGCTGAAGGTCTCCAGTGCATATCATAGAGAATTGTGTGTACCAGAGGTTTTCCATCAGGTTCTATCAGTTGCCCTTTCTGAATTTTGATTCTGTGGGGAAGGAGAGGTCAGTGGGACAAGGAAGAAGTGTGTCAATGGAACCAGCTTTGCTCCTTTACGTTCTCTTCACACTCCCACATCACAGCTGAAAGCAGGCATATATTAGTAGAGCTTCAGAGATAGTCATTGGCACCTCTTCTCCAAGGCAGAAGTACCTGCTGGGACATTCACATTCTCCAGAGCCCCGTATGATCCCATGAGGCCAGGAAAGACACAAGCTGAATAGGGAATAGAAGTTCTTGCCTTCTGTGACAAGAAAAAGGCATGCCGAGTAACGGGCACAAGAAACTTCATGCATAAGAAATATTTGGAAACTTCTTCATATTGGGTCAATAGAAGTAAAAAAAAAATGACTTTTATTATTTTTCCTTTCAAATTAATCTTTACAAATGCCTTCAAAATATTTTTCTTCACAGCTATTTTATTATTCATACATAATTCTCGTATTTTCTTGCTAGACGTCAGCTACATCGAATTCATCTTGTTTCATGGCTCTTCCATTACTTTTTTGAGCCCAAACCATCAGGCAGCAGAAAACTGCATCAGAGGTGAGGTCTTTTGAAAGACTTAGGCTCCAGTGCCACAAGCTACCCATTTTTCCGCAGGATTTTTAGTGTTGAAATCAAATAAGCTGAAGTTTCCCTGAAACATTTCTCAGAAAGAACTTGCTGTTTATAATGGAAAATAAGTTTCTACATATCCTCTGCAGTGTATTTTAGATTTTCCCAAATAATTCTTTAGCAGAAGAAATTTAGCTATTTGGTGGAATGACATTTTCGTATCTTATACATTGTGCAGAAATGGTTTTAGACATCATTATCAGCCCTATAGCCACATGTTAATGTAAAAAAAGGCCAATTTATTTTTMAATTACACACCCCTTTTGGATGTGTAAACAGGACAAGTTAGAATTTTATGATCAAAAGTACGCACACTAAGCTCCTGAAAAAGCAAGATGTGTACAGACATGACCCTCCTTACAAAACCACAGAGAGTAAAATTCTTTCTTGTAACATAGTAAGTAGTTCTGGACTACAACAAAATCTGCTAGGACTAGAGAACATAGAATATTTGGGAGTAAGGTTTGACTGTTTGTGGAAGACCTCCTACTACATATATCTCATGATTTTAACCACTGTTTATTCTACATAATCTACATTAGTTCCCTCACAGTAATGACAAACTGAGTTATTTATTATCTTTACCCCTATGGCAAAGGCAGATTGCCTAACTTCATCCCAGTTCTCATTTTGTGTGAAATGTGAATTTCGCATTTACATTTAATGCTGCATTGCCAATAAATTTGGCTCCACACTTTGAACTAAATGAGCTACAAAGTTCCATGGAAACTCAGAGACATTTTTTCATAGACATACATATTCTCTTTTATTATATTTTTTTTCTTCAGTTCTACTGAAGAAAAAAAAAATCAGGTTAGTACTTATCCCTGGAGATGTCATAATTTTTCTTTACAATTCTAGTTTCATGCAGAACTGGATTTTTTTTTCTCTCTTATAATTGGAATACCAATATATTTTTATTTTATTTTTGTAAATATATTTAGAGTCACAGTAATGCACTGACTGCGGTTGCTGAAGCTGCTGCAGTATCTGTCTCTGAATCACAGCTACTAGCAGTGAAATGTTCCAGCTTCTTCTACAAACTGTCAAGTTATTTAATAGCACATATATTAAATATTTTGAGCTATTTCACTAAGCTGCTACAAAAAAAAAGCAAAACAAAACAACCAAAATTCTTGGCATATTCTCTAAATTATGTAGGTATTTTGTGAGAAAATGGAGCACTTGTGGCAGGGAAAGTAGAGAAAGGCTGCACAATTAATCTAACACCCCCAAACCTGAAATTGTTTAGCTGAACAGAACAGAAATAAATGTACAAAAGATAGATGAAATGGTGTTCAACTTGGCCAATGTTTAAAAATGTAACTTATTATAAAATAGTCCTGTGTCAGTAAACCATCTTCTCCCTTTAACAATATCCATGTAATGGAAATACATTCCAGAAAGGGTCAGGTTATCAGTAACTGTACACAGATGGTCCCTGTATTTACCATCAGCTCTTTCACTGACTCCCCAAACAGCCTGAGGAAACTGCATTTACTAAGATCTCCTCAGATAGCTGTAGCAAGCAGAGCACYACCCATCAGTACCAGAATCACAGTCCTCTCTTTCATATCATATTTTGAGCACATCCAGTAATCTGACCTGTCACAGGCACCAGCCAAGTGGAAATGACAGTGAATGACAGTAACAGACCAAATAAGATGGCTGCCAGGAGGGCAGAGAGACCCAGGGACCTCAATCAACTGAACCACAAATCCATTTAATGATTTAATTTTGTGTATCCAACTGTGGGGCATTTTTTACAGCAGGAGAGTAAAATACACCCACAAAAAATAAAAGCATGTAAAGAGATAAATAGTTTGAGAAATAAAAATACTCTGAGGAGAAGTTAATGCTTGATTGGCCCCTTCTTTGGAAGATGTTACAAGCTTTATATGCAGGTAGAATAAACTGTTCTGTAATATGACCTTAAATTTTAGAAAATTATTCACAAATGAAATCAGTTTTGTCTGGTAAGGCAGAAAGGTAAAAAGACACCTTCTGCCATGAAAGTAGGGTAGTCAACTTGATTTTTGTTTGAAGTCTTTTTATCACTCCCATTTTTTGTCTGGCACTGCAGCGGCTGAAATGCAGAAAGAACATATTTTAACCTGAATTAAGGGTACAGTTTTATTCATGTATACTTATTTGTTCTGGGCTCAACCTTGTATTTCAAATGAAACCTCAAAAGCAAAACTGGTGTAAAAAATACGGAATGCTATCATATATGCTTTTAGATATTGTAGAACTTTAATTTTCTATTCATCTTCTCTATTAAAGGCTAGTTTGGGTCATTCTACACTAATAATTTCAAATTCAGTTACATTTAGTTTAAAAACCCTTAAGTCCCAGGATAGATAGTCCACAGTCCTACACTGTGCCTTCTGAGTATCTCACAAGGAAGCGGAGGGAAGGTCTGTTGTCTCCTTGCTCTGTCAATAACACGGTTTTGATATGTGRTGAACTTGGGCATTAGCTCATGGCAAAGTAAGCTGTTAAATATCAATTATGATTAGGAACTATTCATTCAAACACATAACCTGCTTGTAGCTGGAAAAAAACCAACCTATAAAGAACACATGAGAAAAGGTATTTTACTCTTTTTTTTCTGTTTTGTTGTTGTTTGTTTGCTTTGTTTTGGTGGGGTATTTTGTGTGTATGTGTTTGTAAGTTAGTTTGTTTTTAATGTATTAAATCTGCTTAGGAAGCAAGATAATTTTCTTTAACTAATAACAGCCAGATGTGCCTAGTTGAAAAGAAAGTCAGCATGTTACTCTTTTATAATTCTTTCAGTTATAAGAAATCCCAGATCAAACGCACTTGTAGCGTAACTGCAATGCAACTGATGGGACTCTACAGAGCACTCCAGAAAACAGAATATTTTAAGGCCAGAGACATTAATTAGGTGATATTCAAACAAAGCCTCTGTAAAGCTACAAAACTGTGTGATCACACTATATAACACGTGCTTTTGCTAATAAGTAGCACCTTCTTCCCAGTGTAAACTCATGACTACATCAGATCATTAAATTTGCTGAATAACAAAGGTAGGGAATTTTGTCCAAGAAGCTCTGCCTTTAGCTAAGAAACTTGCAGGGAATGGATTTCTCTATAACAGTTCTTTCTTTTTAAACTATTCCATTCTGTGGGGGGGGTTTAATTTTTAACAAGCAGCTAAAAAAACCCCAAACCAAAACCAATCAACCCCTATAAGAAAAATAGCTTCATTTGAATTGATCAAATTCCTCACTGTCAGTAAAAGAGGTCTCAGTCAGACTTTCTTACCTATTGAAAGACATTGCATGTCACTGTGACCTGTCAAATGGCGTTCTGTGCTGCATTTTCATAATATGCTACAGAGTCAAAAGATTCATTTCTCACAGATACATTTCTAATGTTGTGAATGCAGGGCAAAACCAGCCTTCTGGGTACATTTTACTGGATTCAAGAATGTGCTGCTCATTTATTAGTCTATGCTCATTTAGAGGCTTGAGATGAGCTCCAGAATATGCTTTGAGGGRTAAAGATGCACAACCCAGCACACAGTTATTTGTAATTAAAGAACATTTATTCACTCCTTTGTACCCAGCCATAGGCAGATTTGCTGGATCCAAGGCTTTTCCTCTGCAATGCCAGTAATAGTAACAGACAACTGGACCTTGAAACATTCTCATAGCACAGAATGCATCGCACAGTCCTGTAACCTGAAATGGGACRTGAAGATCACAGACAAGAAGCATGCTGGGTTTTAGCTCAATCCTTGACATAACCTCTTGTGTAGGAGGATAAGGGGATTTTTCTTTTCCTCATGTACACTGTCCAATGCAGTTGAACACATGGCCTCATATATTTTTAATTTATCTGCGTCTATGCAGCTACACACAGGTATTCTTATTTTACCCTCACTGAAAGCTTTCCCTTGTCTAAAGGAAAGCTTTGTACTGTCCTAGTGGAAAAGAAGGAAGGAAGGAAGGAAGGAAGGAAGGAAGGAAGGAAGGAAGGAAGGAAGGAAGGAAGGAAGGAAGGAAGGATAAAGAAAGAAAAAGAAAAGAAAAGAAAAGAAAAGAAAAGAAAAGAAAAGAAAAGAAAAGAAAAGAAAAGAAAAGAAAAGAAAAGAAAAGAAAAGAAAAGAAAAAGAGAAAGAAAGAGCTATCAAGATAAACTGAGATTTTTTTTCCAAAGAATCACGCGAAAGTTTTTTGTTTATTTCTCAAAGAAAATATGGCAGTCTTAATTATGATGGCTAATTCACGTAGAGCTGACAAAACTATTCAGTCCTATAGCAGAACTGCAACTAGTGCTGTTTTACTTGGTTCTGGTTTGTTGCAAATACTGCCTTATTTCAGCAAGCCATGTGGAGTGTATCATTATATGCAGAAACACTTCTGTTCATAGACTTTTCTCTTTCAATACCAGATTTKCCTGTGTGTTTTCCTTTTTGAGGAACTATAAATTATGTCCTCAGAATGACCATTTAAACTTTGATGCATACTAATCAATGTAAACATGTCATTTTATAATTAATTCTGAACTAAGTAGTGGTAATTAGATGTGTCTATCAAAAATATCAGCAGTAATTTAGAGTATATTGCTTGTCAGTCAAACATGTTTTAAATAAATTTTGATAGCATTTCTGGCTCCAATTAACAGAACATCAGAAGCTTGCAGCCATTTTCGTGGATGTTATTCTAACATGCAAGGAAGGGACTATATGCATATTTATGTAAGAATATTTCCAACTGTGTTGCTAATATTATAGCAGCTTGAATTGAGAAAAGTACATTATCCTCACGTGATAAATTGTAAAGAGTTGAACTAGAAGTATAATAGCCAGTGAGGGAAATAGAGATACAAAACACTATATTAATGCCTAAATCAGATTTAGAAAACAATTTCATTTTCTCTTTTTTTAAAATATAACTCTTATGATACTACTGATTCTGTGCTTCATAAATCAGTACCCAATAGTATCTTAAAATTTGAATTTCTGTAGCTGGCATAAAATTGTAGGTGCAAGGAGAGCAATGGAGTTGTACCTGGGTTAGTCTTTGAAGGATATTTTTCCAACCTGTTATAGATACTGGGCTCAGAATTTGATCCATTCCATGCCGCGGTTAGAAATGAAGCTTCATTAGAATTATGAATAAATGAGAAATACAGCAAGGAATGACTGAGCCTGTACAATTTTTCTAGATTTATACTGGCTCCTGCATGCCTGCATAGATAGATGCTGTCAGCAAATATTCTGACTACACATCTGAAAATAAAGCACTTCTTCAACAAATAAATAAACACAATCAGCTTTTCCAAAGACAGGAATTCTAAGGAAGTGGATTCTTTTCCGAGGAATGGTAGCAGAGTTATGGGACGGATGCCATAGAAACCTTTCTAACTTGAATTGACTCAATGACACTCACCCACCATTCCTTTTCATCGATGTTTGTCAAAAAGATGCTGTAAACAAAGAAAAGAGATTAAGAAGTGATTCCTGGGTCCAGAATCCATGCTGTAAACAGGAYAGAGATGGAATGCATTGGGTCAAATTTAAGATTTAAAACACTGCTATTTTAAGGATGCAACAGCAAATTCTTCATGGAACTATACTGCCAAGAACATGTAAGGGTAGAGCTGGAAAATCAAAAGAAATACATCCCAAGAGGCATCTTAAGTCTCTTGCCATATTGTACTTTTTGAAGGGGAACGAGTGGCCAGCTTTTCAGGTAATAGCRGAGTTTATGCTCCAGAACAAGTAAATGGTTTTGTACCTGAGAGTGCACTCTTTTCTGGATGTCTCCTCTCCCACACATTTTCAGCATTTTTTATGAAATAAGAATGATCTGTTTTCTGACCATGAAGTCATTAATGAACATTAGGTCATTAGACAAATCAGGAAGGCAATCCCCTTTCAGAGAAGACAAAACAGTGACTTGCCAGGTAAACAGATTTTCAAGACTTCTTCCTGAGATGATACATGGTGATTTTACCTATCAATGCAGAATTATGGGGTTTTTCGTTTGATTTTATTATCTTTTTTCTGCAAAAAGAGAATCTCTTGGGGTTTTATTCTGTCTCTGAGGAGTCTACAGCGCTCTAGAGATTAAGATGAAGTTAAAAGCTTTATTGCTAGGTTTATCRTAAATCACAAGAGCAAAATAATACACCATCCTCTAATTTCAACACTTACATGAAATGCCAGTGGTTCTCTTCAGGGATTTGCTATGAGAAACATCCATAAAAATGTGAAATCAGGTCTTGAAGGATAAACATGACCTTGGAATATAATTTGTAAAAGCTGTATCGATTCTGGGAGAAAGGTATTTCCATAAGTAAAAAATACATTTTATTGAAATCTTTAAACATTATTTTACTGCGGATTCACRCTAACAGATCAACTCTTTAAAAGCACTTTCTTAAATCCCTTTCTCATTCTTTTTCCAGGTTTTGAATGAAATATTTGTTTAAAATACTAAGGCAAATTAAAAGAAATGGCTCAGGAAAAAAAAAAAAGAAAAAAGAGTGTCTTATACATACAGTCATCCAAAAAAAAAGGAAAAAAAAGTCTCAACYTGTTTTTTTTTTATGTACACATACTTCATGAATTTATCTGATAAGCAGTAATAAATCCTTAGAAAACAGGTCAGTGTAACAATGAGAACAAAAAAGAAGCCAGGACACATACAGGTTATCACAAGGTGATAGGATTAGGATTAGGATTTTTACAGATTTCTTACATTAAAAAWTCCTGTCTTTCAGAGCTTGCAAATGGTAATATCTTAGGGCTTTAACTTGTATTTACTTAACATGGAGTTCTGATAGTTTAAGATGATGCTCCATGAAAGGATTTTTATTATTTTTCTCCCTTTCCTACATCCTCATGTTGATAAAAATGGTAAAATGAAACACATGATCACAGAACTATGTTAAGTAGAGAATCTCATCTTAAGTTGCTCATGTCCTTGGTGAAAAAAGAGAGGAGCATAAATTAACACTACTTTCAAGGAACACCCAATACAGAACATTTTCCTAGTTTATTGTCTGACTCTTGCTTCATTTCTTGCTATTGATTAAAGAAAAAATAGTCTACATTTTCAAGTTAAAAATTATAATCCAACAAGCTAATTAACATAGTGCCTACAAGTTTTTAATACAACACATGAATGTCTAAACAATTGTGTCTAGATGCAATTAAGAGATTAGACACATATCCCATCTGCGAAGCATCAATGCTGCTGGTGGTAATAGCTGTTTTGAAATCATTGCTTAGTGACTGCTTCTCATGGTGTTTATTTCATTAAAATTTGAGTATCGGTATACACTATGATACTGATGTTTTTGGCTTAGAGCCAATCCAGTCCTAGTGGAAAATCTGCTTTTCTCTCTTACTGTGTTAACTTAGGAGAAGAGCATGGATCAATCCATCTCCAAAGTGTGGGGAGAGGAGTCACCGCCACATTGCTGAGATTGCACTGATTTTCTTCTTTCATTCTTCTTAGCCCTATGCTGGAGACTACACAAAGGAGAAGAAATATTACTACTGAAAGAACCTCTGCAGACTGTTAGCTGGCATGACCAATGAGGAAAAAATTAATGGTGTGCAGGAAATGGTAACTAATGGCAGCTAAGCATGCCTCCTCACTTGGGCAATGCTGTGTCAGGGACTGATGAGCTCGCTCCTGGAGGGAGGGAACAAATCCACATTTTGGTGTGGGGTGAAGGTAGGCCTCTCTGTGGAGCAAGGTTGGAGCTGGGTTAATTATGCCTGCCTGGACCAGCAAGTGTGGGTACAGCAYGAGCCTAATCCAGCTGTAAAGCTTTCAGCTCAGGAGCTAACAGCTAAAGCTAAGTCAAGGTATCCCTGCACACTGCTGCATTCACAGTGGTGCTGTCTTCTCACAGTCTCAACCTGTTTTCTCTGACTAGAAACACTTAATCTCAAATCTACTGCTCTGAGCCACAGATCCTTCCCTGTGGATGAGAATGATAGAGGCAATATTAGAACTGGACTTTCTCCCCCAACACATTCTGTTGCACCTTAGTTCCCTATTTCTGTTATTTTCCTATTGTGCAATAACATATTGTGTAAGAAAATGGATCTGGATGAGGGGATCTGTCGCTGTTTTCCCCATGGACGAGTAGAGAAACGACACAAAGTCCGGGCTCAGGGATAATGGACGCACTTTAATGAATTCTCAGAAGCCTTTTATATGTTAGTTTGCAAAGTGTATTAAGTGGCATAAGGTAATTGGTTTTTTGCCATCCACCCTTTAARGGGATTGRTCAAGTTCTAAGACATCCATCTCTGAATGTTTTTCTAGTTAGAACCATAACAATTCTGCAAAACAACCTGCAGCTGCAAGAAGTTTACAAAACTGTAACGTTGTTTTGAGTTACTTGCATGGGAAAGACAGAACTCTCACAAAAATGCTGCAGAGAGCTGAAGAAATTCTCTGCTAAAGCTTTTTCAGCATCCATAGGGATCAAGTGAACCCACAATGAATTTGTGGATGACTCCMACTTGGGTGGGAGTGTTGATCTGCTGGCTGGTATGAATGTTCTGCAGAGAGATCTGAACAGGCTGGAATGATGGGACAAGGCCAATGGTTCCGTCTTGGGTTAGGTTCAATAACGTGAAGTTCCGGATCCTGGGCTTGGGTCACAACAACCACATGCAACKTACAGGCTGGGGAAAAAGTGGCTGGAAAGCTGCCCGGCCGAAAAAGACCTGAGGGTGCTGGTCAAAAGCTGGCTGAACATGATCCAGCAGTACCCCTGTGGCCAAGAGGGCCAATGTAATCCAGGTTTGCATCAGCAATATTGTGACCAGCAGGACCAGGGCAGTGATTGTCCCTCTGTATTCAGCACTGGTGAGGCTGCACCTCAAATTCCGTGTCTAGTTTTGGGCCCCTCACTGCAAGACAGACATTGAGGTGCTGGAGCGTGTCCAAAGAAGGGCAACGGAGCTGATGAAGGGTCTGGAGGGAAAGTCCCATGAGGAGCAGTTAAGGGAGCTGAGTTTGCTTGGCCTGGAGAAAAGGAGGCTCGGGGGGGGGCACCTTATCATTCTTTACAATTGCCTGAAAGGAGGGTGTAGCAAGGTGGGTATGACTTCTTCTCACAGGCAGCTAGTGACAAGACAAGAGGAAATCAAATCAAAACCTCAAGCCATGCCAGGGGAGGTTCAGGCTGGACATCAGTAAGAATTTCTTCCCTGAAAGAGTTGTGAAGCTCTGGAAGAATCTGCCCAGGGAAGTGGTGTAGTCACCATTCCTAGAAGTATTCAAAAACTGACTGGACATGGCACTTGTTGCTTTGGTTTAGTTGTAAGGCGATGTTCAGTCAAAGGCTGAACTCAAAGATGTTGGAGATGTTTTCCAGTCTTAATGTTTCTACGATTCTATCAAATTATTCTAAATAGTCCATGAGTCATTATTTCCTATTAAATGTCTCTAGAGGAGCAGTGATAGTGTTTGTACTTTACATAATGATAAATTCAGACCAAAGGTCTACATCTGGATAAAGATACAGATTTGGTATTCTGTGTAATTATATCCTGCTTAGATACTACTGATGTAATTTAAATATGGATCCAAACACTTTCTCAACCCCTCCTTCCGTCAGACAAMCTATGGGTCCAATACCAAAGCATTTTTGGTTTCCTCTGCTCCTGAACACCTTGCCTCTGAAACTAAGACAACTAGTGTGAAAAGGGGCAAAACATAGGTGACACTTGGTAAAATACAAAATCTGCTGTTAGGATGCCTTTTCATGGCTGCAACTCCCATTTTCTTTATTATAGATCATATTCTAACACGTTTATCTTCAACGTACAGAACATTTTGGTTAAGTGCATGGCAAACCACCAAGGAAGTCTAACTTCCTTTGAACCCTTTCTGGAGCCAAATGCTTAAGCCTAATTATAAATTGCTATCCTCTCTATTTGCATTTGAAATTCTTCAACTATTCTAATTAGGCTTCCCCAAAGGTCAGAGAACATTAACAATCTGGGCAGAGTCTGTCTTTTTGAAGTGCTCGGAAATCTACTGTTAGCGCTATTTGAGGAAACATAAGAGAAAACCAGCTGCCCTGGCTAGCATAGAATAATTAATAATAATAGCTATGTAGTGATGACATATCCAGGTTAATTGCATACTAATTAAAGGCTATAGTAAAGCAAATTACTGTTTGCATTTGAAATAATGGCTTGTGGCCACAGTAACTCACAGAAATGTGCTGTATCCTCTTGGCAAGTTCTCAAATGAGAATGAAATTAATTTGAGGCATGTACACATGATCTAGTYTGAGAAGTCAAAAGTTTTGAGAAGCTATCTGCAGTGAGACAGCGATATTCATTAATGAAGAAGAATTTGATATGAGCTGAAGTTAAGTTCTGAAAGAGTGAGCGGAGACAGTGGCAGGCAGAGCTGGGAGTCAATCAAAAGATAATTAATGGACAGTGCAGAGTATGAGGAGCTATTCAGCATGAAGAATCAAATCTTTAGTTAGGGGCAAACCAGGAAGGAGCCAGGAGGGGTGTCCCGCAGTTAGCTATTTCTGGATGTTTAGAAAGGAAATTAAGGAGCTTGTCATTTGGAGGATGACTGACTGAAAACAGTGTTGGCCAGATATGAACTCTGTAAGATCTTGGTGCTGTTCAGAAAACTAGTTGGAGGCTTTAGCTCGTGGGTTTTTTCAGTGTGCTGTGAGTGAGATGAAGTGAACAGGATAACAGGCTATTTCTGGGGAGGAAGAACTTCTGATACACTGAATAATCAAAAGCTAACCAAAACTTCTCATGTTAATACAAATGGGGAAATAATAAAGATGTCCAGAAAGACAATATGCAGTTGAGACACTACCAAGAATATAGACCAATCATAGGTTGCTATCCCSGGTTTTTCTTGTGTCTGATTCTTATTATACTTTGGCCACACCCAAACTATATCCAGTCCTTTGATGAGAGGGAGCAAAGAAATATAGGAATGGAGAGAAAAGAAGAACTGGATTCACAACTCATGATTAGGTTCAAGTGTACCAGAAATTCTAAGGGTTTGGATTTTATACGGTTCTATTTATAGAATAATTGAATAGAGAAATACAGAGTTTGAAATAGAATAAAACAAAATAAAATAGCAAAGAAATTATATAGTTACCTGGTTAGAAAAAGAGAGCTATTAAAAAATAAGACTCACTTGTGCTCCATTTTAGCCTACAGACTCTCTTACAGGCCTCAAGGACCAAATGTCTCCCCCAGAACCATCCTAGAATGCATAGTCATTTAGTTCCTCTGTTATAATTAAAGTAGGACTGAGTATTCCCTCTAAAATAGGAAAGGATTTCAGAGGATTTTCCTGGAATGCCTCATCCTGGAAAAGATATCAAYGACCCTGCATTGTGGATACAGATGGAATGAGACGGAGTTAACTCCCTCCTTTAGTTAACCCTAAAATTCTAACTTGCTTTCCTTTGTACATTATGGCAACTCCTAGAGATCACATATGTGGGGGTTTTAATATTAACCAAAATTAATCTGTATATTGGCTATTTCCTTATGTGTATTTAGTTATTTGATTGAAAGAAGAATATAATAAAACCATTTAAAATTATTCTGTGCTACACTGGAATAAGCAAAGTAATACCCAGTTGATTAAGAAGTTGTCAATATTCTATTTAATATATTTCCTAGAAAAAAAAATGTGGCTAGTTTTCAAAATTTCTTCTATTGAGCATGTTTTGTGAGGATGCTCCATTAATCTTGTTTTTAAAACCCAAACTAATGTAACCTTTAAATACAGAAGTTTTTTTACTTGGTAATAAGAAAAGTAGTAACTGAATTAGAGCCAATAGAGTCTCAGAATATTTGGATGCATAAAATTGTTTATTCAAAAATGTTCTTCAGAAACATCATTTTAGCCAGAAAAATAAACTATACTACCTTATCAAGGGGTTAGACCTGCAGCTGATGTTATTTGACATGATAAATGGACTTCAGCAGTGTAATGGTGATGGATATCAGTTGAAGACTTGATCCAAACTGATTAGCCAAATAATAAATACATCACATCTTATACAGGTATGCTGTTTTGTCTGTAAAACTACAGCATCAACTACAGCTTTTTCCACTGTTTCATTATGGCCTTTTTTTTTTCAAGATAAAATGAAGTCATTGAAGAATTCTTGCTCTTGCAGTTGAGCTGCTGAAAATATATTTTAAAATCATCAATAACAAGATATTCAGTTCTTTTAGCAGCTTAAGTGAACTCCAACTATGGGGTCAGAATTTAAAAAAAGAAAGATGACTTCATCTACTTTGAAATCAATGTGCAAATCTCAGAAAGCTTGAATAGACAGAAGAAGCTAATGGGGGTGAAACTTTGCAGGACCTGAGATAGATAAATGACCTGCAGCCTACAAAGCCACACATTTTCTAATATACACGGGGACAAAAGATTAGGATATAAGTGGCAAGCTTATTTAAGTAGAAAGAAAAAGTATAGTTATGCTGTTCAAGGCCTTTCAGGTATATTTTTCTGAGGAATAAGCTATTCACAAAACGAAAAAAAAAAAAAGGAGAAACGTAAAACCCACTGAGGCAAATGATGATGGGTAATCAGTTGCTGCTAATATTAAGAAACTGCTTTTACAGAAYAGGAATTCAAAGACATCACATCTGAAAGATGCAGAGAATAGTATTAGCAGAAGAAAAAAGTAAAACTCATAGAATATCCTGAGTTGGAAGTAACCTAAAAGGACCATCAAAGTCCAGCTCTGGGCCCTGTACATAGGGTAAAACATCAGCAATATCCATCTACCCCCTGTACTTTAGAACAGTTAAGAAGTAATGATTTACAAGTCTGGAGACATACATAGTATCTTCTCCTCCCTCTTTCCTCCCCCAGAGAAAAAGACTTACAGTGCCAGAATCTAAAAAATATTTGAGAGGGTGAGTTTAACAATACAGATTTAATTTTGTCTAACAAACAGAGCACTAACCAAGAGATATGATCCTGGAGCTGTTCATGTAGAAAGTGATGCTTACAAACAGGCTAAGTCCTACTCAYAGCATTACAGCAAGGATACCTTCATGAGTGACATGAGAGAGGTAAAAGGGTCAACTGTTCTGACAGACAGAGGAAACATCTTGTTAAGTGTAGGGAAAACGATAAATCTAAATTTCTGATGGAAATAAATAGTGAGTATGAAATCCTTTAAATTGTTAAATTTGGGAGAAACAACCCAATAATTTAATGTCAGCTGGTTTCATAAAAGAACATTTTACAGCAAGTGAGATACAAAACATATCTGGATTTTCCTTAAGATGTAGAATATCTATCAAGACATTATTAAAGCAGGCTCTCAGCAGAAGATCATGCCAGAAGAATAAACACTATTKTTAACTGTGATGTTTTCAAACTGGAATACAGGGCAGTTTAATAATTTGACTGATGACCAGTGAGGAGTTTCCTCATTAAATATAGTAGAACAGAAACRTTGGTCAAAATGCAAATTAGCTTCAAAGAAAAATAATAGAACATTATTTTTGAAATAGTACAATATTGATAGCCCACGATAACATTATTTGGGCAGTTTTAGGTCTAAATTTAGGTCTAAATCCTGAGTGTAATAGACAGGTGCCAATCAGACCACAGTAAGTAACTGCGGGTAAATATTTTCACTACACTGCTCCTCACTAGAGTTTTGAAAGGTTGCTCCTCAGCGTGTCACCTGCACAAGGAATATGCCAGGAAAAATAATGTTGCACGCATATTAGGAGAGCTAATAGGATACAAAGTCACTGATGGTAGATAGCATGAGAAGGTATGTAAAAATTCACTTTAGAGAACATGACAGCAAAGTTAGAGTTCCCAGGAGAAATAACCACCCACTAGTGGTCTAAAAATCACCTTTTAAAAGTATTCACAGAAGTGGTATTTTAACCTACAAAATAGAATTACGCCACAGCAGGACCATCTTCATACACCATTTGCAATGAGATGCTTTTACTACTTATTCAAAAGGCATTTTTCAGGAAGTAAGGGCTTGTACCTAGAAGTTCAACTGTTTGCATTAGCTTCACTCTATCATACTATATCAGAAATATGTGCAAACCTGAAATCAGAGAATASCAAGCCTCACCAGGACATTTAAGATATTTATCCCAGTTCATTAAGGTAACAAAGCGCGCATGTGAAACCTCAGGCTCTACCTCAACTAAAATTAATGAACTG
Organism: Parotia lawesii; assembly: GCA_003713295.1. Lineage (NCBI taxonomy): Eukaryota > Metazoa > Chordata > Aves > Passeriformes > Paradisaeidae > Parotia > Parotia lawesii. The sequence continues at coordinate 525,608 of RAHM01000233.1, read as the reverse complement.
CTGTGTGGATTTCACTGCAGCTGCTAATAATACCGAGCCTTCTCTTAGGACCTTCTGTTGGATGTGTTCAAAACCTGGGTGCCTGATGCTGCTTTGAATCAGCAGAACAATCCAGACCATAGAAATTACGTGAGATAATGTAAGAAACTACTGAGAGAAAAAAAAAACCAAAAAACATCTCCACTGCTCATGGTACTGCAATCCAAAGCATAGTAGAAATACAATTGCTTGTATAATAGATTAAAGAAACTATAATTCTGTTTAAAAAATTCTTTAAACCTGCACTAAAGGGTATAATGGACTTCCAGCACAGCATGCCAGGCTCCTGCTTCATTATGCTTTTGAGAGAAAGGTGTAGGTTATCAGTTTCCTCTCTCTTACTTGGCATATTGTGATTGCTGTTGCAGAATCTGAAGATTTCAATCAATTGCTAACAACTCCAAAGCGTATGAGTCATACTGGATTACTTGTTTGCACTATCTGCAAAACTGATGCAGAATGTTTGCGAATCCTATCTGAAATACTGCATAATGCCAGAGAGGAGTTACTCCTGAGTTTAATGACACAAAGGGACAAAGYCTTTTTAATAGAAAACCTGCTGTTGGCTATATTTTGCACACTACATTTTGAATCTGGTTTAAAGTGTAAGGAAATATTGTATTTGATTTAAATTATGTTATTCTTATTTAGTTTTTGTGATGGGTTGGCCTTGGCCAGCTACCAGACACCCAACCAGCCACTCTCTCACTCCCCCTCCTCAAAGAACAGGGGGAGAAAATAAGATAAAAAGGTCATGGTTAGAGATAAAGACAGGGACTCACCAGTTACCATTACTGACAAAAAAGACCCAGCCTGGGAAAAGCAAATTTATTATTGCAAATTGAAATTGAGTTGGATGGTGAGAAACAAAGACAAAAACTAAAACAATTTCCTCTTGTCTTCCCTTTTCCCGGGTTCAACTTCACTCCTTCATCCCTGACTCCTCTATCTCTCTGCAACTGTAGTGCAGGTGGATGGGGAACGGGAGGCTGCAGCCAGTCCTTAATAGCTCCTTTCTGAGGCTCCTTACTCCTCATGCTGTTTCCCAGCTCCAGTTTGGGACATTCCCAAAGACTGAAGYCCTTCAGAATAAGCTTGCCCATGTGTGGGCTCTCCAGGGGCTGCAGGTTCCCTCCGGGCACATCCATCTGCCCCGCCGGGGTCTCTCCCTGGCCGCAGGGCCATCCC